>CAXIES010000514.1:7500-22977 GCA_964023965.1 Melinopterus prodromus
CCTTTTTTAAAGCATTTTTTACTGTTCTGACTACATTTTCTGCAGCTCCATTTGAATATGGTGAATAGGGCGCAGTAGTAATTTGTTTAATACCATTAGAACTCAAAAATGTCTTAAATTCTCCAGATGTAAATGAGGTACCATTATCCGAAACAATTAGTTTTGGCAAGCCAAATCTTGCAATTAAACTATGCAATGCTTGTATAGTAAATGAACTGGTCATTGTGCAAGTTGGAAATATCTCAATCCACTTTGAATGTGCATCTAACACAACAAGGAAAAATTTATTATGAAAAGGCCCAAAGTAATCTAAATGTACCCTTTCCCATGGTTCCTTTGGCCATTGCCACAAATGCAATTTTTCTTTTGGCGGATTATCCTTTATAATTTGACATTTCTCACAATTTCTAGCAATCTGTGTTATGTCCCCACTTAAACTAGGCCACCAAAAATACATTCTTGCCAATTCTTTCATTTTCTGAATTCCCATGTGTGACTTATGCAAATCTCGCAATAAACCATCCCTTAACACATATGGTATAACAACTTTGTGGTTCCACATAATTACCCCTTGACTCATTGTAAGTTCATTTCTAAATTTAAAATATTGTCTAAGCTCGTCATTGTCTCCACTAGTTGGCCATCCATGTTTAATATATTTAGTCAGTTTACGAAATTCGGTGTCCTTATTTGATTCTAACTTAATTTTCTCAAAATTAATTGGAGCACCTTCCTCCTCAAACATTTTAATATAATTTACACTACAATTATCCAGCAATTCAACCTCATCTCGAATCGGTATGCGTGATAGACAGTCTGCTACATTTTTCTCTGACTTTACATACTTGATCTCATAATTGTAATTACTCAAGATAACTGCCCACCTTAATAATCTATTTGCTGAATAAGCCGGTATACCTTTGTGAGGATTAAAAATATATACCAACGGTTTATGATCTGTAACTAACAAAAAATGTTGCCCGTATAAATACTGATTGAATTTACTTAATCCAAAAATTATACTTAACCCTTCCTTTTCGATTTGTGAGTAGCCTTGTTCTGACTTACTCAACGTACGTGAAGCGTACGCAATCGGTCTTTCGTCACCGTTTTCATCAACGTGCGATAATACTGCTCCTACCCCATAATTACTCGCGTCCGAAGTTAGTTGTAGTGGCAATTCTGGATTAAAATGAGCCAATACTTTTGCTGACATTAATATTTCCTTAATTTTATCAAATGCAATATCACACTCTTCCGTCCAAATCCACTTAATATTTTTCTGCAATAAATAATATAGTGGTTGCAATAAAGTAGATAAATTTGATACAAACTTTGAATAATAATTTATTAAACCTAAAAATGATTTTAACTGCGTGACAGTAGTAGGAACTGGCGCATCCTGAATAGCTTTAATTTTTTCCTTCGTGGTATGAATTCCATGTTTATCAATTTTATACCCTAAATAAAATATTTCATTAACTAAAAATTTACACTTTTCCATTTTTATTTTCAATCCGGCCTCGTTTAATCTTTTTAATACCAATTTTAAACTTTGAATATGCTCCGACATATTTTTTCCACTTACTAATATATCATCCAAAAAACAAACACAATTATCTATTCCTGATAGTAAAGTTTCCATCACTTTTTGAAAATGAGCCGGCCCAGAATTTACACCAAAAGGTAATCTAGTATACTGGAATAATCCTTTGTGAGTGGATATAGTAGTTAGGCTTTTTGATTTATCATCCAACAAAATTTGTTGATACGCTTGTGATAAGTCAATTTTTGAAAATATGCACCCCCCTTCTAATTTATTTAACAAATCGTCAATTTTAGGAACAGGATATCGTTCTACTTCTACAACAGGATTTATTGTTGTTTTGAAATCCCCACAAATTCTGACGCCTCCGTCTTTCTTTAGAATGGGCACAATAGGTGTCCCCCAATTACTGAAAACCACAGGCTCCAGTATTTTTATATTTACTAATCTCTCTATCTCTTGTTCAACTTTATTTCTTAATATTAAGGGAAGAGGCCTTGGGCGAAAAAACTTTGGTGTTACATTATCTGTTTTTAATTTTAAACTTATTTTCCCCTTATTAAATGTACCTAAACCTTCACTAAAAACTTCATGATACTCCTTCTGTAATTTTTCTAGCTCTTTTTCGCTTACAAAATTTACTTCATTTCTCTCGTGAATTTCTAAATTAAAAATATTTAAAAAATCTCGACCCACAATAGGTGGTCCTCCATTTTTAATTACAAATACCTGAATTATTGCTTCTTTATCATTATAATTAACCATCATATCCGCGAAACCCAACGGCTTTACAGAATTTCCGTTATAAACATATAAAACCTTATCAGTAGGTTTTAATTTCAGATTTCCAAATTCTTTAAAATATAATTCCTCAGAGATGGCTGAAATACATGAACCGGTATCAATCTGAAATTTTAACCTTCTGTTTTCAATCAATAACTCAGCCAGAATTGGCTTACCATCAGACGAAATGTTACAAACAAAATTATTATCTAAATAATTGTGATAAACTTTTTTGTCTTTACGACAATTTGAAGCAATGTGTCCCTTGTGGTTACATTTATAGCAAGTTGCATTACGAAATCTACAATTTTCCACTAAATGATTCGTGCGACCACAAGCGAAACATTGTTTTTTCTTTTTTATTAACAAAATTATGCATAGGTGAGGCCTGCTTAAAATTATTTTGATGTACCTTCCGGAAATTTTGCGGATGTACGGCCATTTTGTTTGACATCATAAAAACTGGCTCTTTCTTCATCTGCATAATGGAGTCCTGGGACGTCACCATCTTGGTTGTGGCAAGTGTGACAGTTTCCTGGAAGCTAACTGTAACTTTTTCCTCCATTAATCGGTTCTGGATCGGACCTTCATCAAACCCTACAATAAAAATATCTCGAAGAACATCTTGCATTTCCCCGCCAAATTCACACTTCGATGCTAGACTTCGCAATCTAGCTGACCATTGCCTGGGTGTCTCTTCTTTTTTCTTTTTCGCCGTATAAAACTTCCATCGACTTGGAAATATACTCTGGGTTCCCTTGAAATGTGTATCCATAATTTCGATAACTTTTTCATACGGTTGTTTTTCGGGTGCCTCCGGAAATGACAGATTATACAATAATTTGTATGCTTCTTCATTTAATGCGTTTAGCAACATCGCCCTCTTCTTAATATCATTGGTAACTTCATTCGCAATAAAATAATTATCCATACGTGCCTTGAATATTCCCCATTCGTCTACACTTGGATTAAATTCTCGCATGTGCCCATGTGCACTGCTGGTAGATGGCTGAACTTCCGGCATTTTCCAACAAAATAATACTTCTTCTTAAATAACCAAAATACAACTTCTTCTTCCACTCAAAATAATAACTTCTTCTAACTCAAAATAATACTTCTTCTCTAAATTTTCCGTAATCTTCGTCGCCAATATGTAATGATTCGTAATGAAACTACAGTAATACCTAGTTCGACTGTTTATTTCGATAGGTAATACACGAATGAATGTCCACAAATGGACGGACAAGTATATACATAAAAACTAGTTTCGGAATCTCGCCGGCTTAGTACGTCACACAAAATACATACAGTATTGACCTCTATCATTTGTCACATACACTACAATTTATTATTTATTTATTATTTATTTATTATTTATTTATTATTTATTTATTATTTATTTATTATTTATTTATTATTTATTTATTATTTATTTATTATTTATTTATTATTTATTTATTATTTATTTATTATTTATTTATTATTTATTTATTATTTATTTATTATTTATTTATTATTTATTTATTATTTATTTATTATTTATTTATTATTTATTTATTATTTATTTATTATTTATTTATTATTTATTTATTATTTATTTATTATTTATTTATTATTTATTTATTATTTATTTATTATTTATTTATTATTTATTTATTATTTATTTATTATTTATTTATTATTTATTTATTATTTATTTATTATTTATTTATTATTTATTTATTATTTATTTATTATTTATTTATTATTTATTTATTATTTATTTATTATTTATTTATTATTTATTTATTATTTATTTATTATTTATTTATTATTTATTTATTATTTATTTATTATTTATTTATTATTTATTTATTATTTATTTATTATTTATTTATTATTTATTTATTATTTATTTATTATTTATTTATTATTTATTTATTATTTATTTATTATTTATTTATTATTTATTTATTATTTATTTATTATTTATTTATTATTTATTTATTATTTATTTATTATTTATTTATTATTTATTTATTATTTATTTATTATTTATTTATTATTTATTTATTATTTATTTATTATTTATTTATTATTTATTTATTATTTATTTATTATTTATTTATTATTTATTTATTATTTATTTATTATTTATTTATTATTTATTTATTATTTATTTATTATTTATTTATTATTTATTTATTATTTATTTATTATTTATTTATTATTTATTTATTATTTATTTATTATTTATTTATTATTTATTTATTATTTATTTATTATTTATTTATTATTTATTTATTATTTATTTATTATTTATTTATTATTTATTTATTATTTATTTATTATTTATTTATTATTTATTTATTATTTATTTATTATTTATTTATTATTTATTTATTATTTATTTATTATTTATTTATTATTTATTTATTATTTATTTATTATTTATTTATTATTTATTTATTATTTATTTATTATTTATTTATTATTTATTTATTATTTATTTATTATTTATTTATTATTTATTTATTATTTATTTATTATTTATTTATTATTTATTTATTATTTATTTATTATTTATTTATTATTTATTTATTATTTATTTATTATTTATTTATTATTTATTTATTATTTATTTATTATTTATTTATTATTTATTTATTATTTATTTATTATTTATTTATTATTTATTTATTATTTATTTATTATTTATTTATTATTTATTTATTATTTATTTATTATTTATTTATTATTTATTTATTATTTATTTATTATTTATTTATTATTTATTTATTATTTATTTATTATTTATTTATTATTTATTTATTATTTATTTATTATTTATTTATTATTTATTTATTATTTATTTATTATTTATTTATTATTTATTTATTATTTATTTATTATTTATTTATTATTTATTTATTATTTATTTATTATTTATTTATTATTTATTTATTATTTATTTATTATTTATTTATTATTTATTTATTATTTATTTATTATTTATTTATTATTTATTTATTATTTATTTATTATTTATTTATTATTTATTTATTATTTATTTATTATTTATTTATTATTTATTTATTATTTATTTATTATTTATTTATTATTTATTTATTATTTATTTATTATTTATTTATTATTTATTTATTATTTATTTATTATTTATTTATTATTTATTTATTATTTATTTATTATTTATTTATTATTTATTTATTATTTATTTATTATTTATTTATTATTTATTTATTATTTATTTATTATTTATTTATTATTTATTTATTATTTATTTATTATTTATTTATTATTTATTTATTATTTATTTATTATTTATTTATTATTTATTTATTATTTATTTATTATTTATTTATTATTTATTTATTATTTATTTATTATTTATTTATTATTTATTTATTATTTATTTATTATTTATTTATTATTTATTTATTATTTATTTATTATTTATTTATTATTTATTTATTATTTATTTATTATTTATTTATTATTTATTTATTATTTATTTATTATTTATTTATTATTTATTTATTATTTATTTATTATTTATTTATTATTTATTTATTATTTATTTATTATTTATTTATTATTTATTTATTATTTATTTATTATTTATTTATTATTTATTTATTATTTATTTATTATTTATTTATTATTTATTTATTATTTATTTATTATTTATTTATTATTTATTTATTATTTATTTATTATTTATTTATTATTTATTTATTATTTATTTATTATTTATTTATTATTTATTTATTATTTATTTATTATTTATTTATTATTTATTTATTATTTATTTATTATTTATTTATTATTTATTTATTATTTATTTATTATTTATTTATTATTTATTTATTATTTATTTATTATTTATTTATTATTTATTTATTATTTATTTATTATTTATTTATTATTTATTTATTAATTATTTATTATTTATTTATTATTTATTTATTATTTATTTATTATTTATTTATTATTTATTTATTATTTATTTATTATTTATTTATTATTTATTTATTATTTATTTATTATTTATTTATTATTTATTTATTATTTATTTATTATTTATTTATTATTTATTTATTATTTATTTATTATTTATTTATTATTTATTTATTATTTATTTATTATTTATTTATTATTTATTTATTATTTATTTATTATTTATTTATTATTTATTTATTATTTATTTATTATTTATTTATTATTTATTTATTATTTATTTATTATTTATTTATTATTTATTTATTATTTATTTATTATTTATTTATTATTTATTTATTATTTATTTATTATTTATTTATTATTTATTTATTATTTATTTATTATTTATTTATTATTTATTTATTATTTATTTATTATTTATTTATTATTTATTTATTATTTATTTATTATTTATTTATTATTTATTTATTATTTATTTATTATTTATTTATTATTTATTTATTATTTATTTATTATTTATTTATTATTTATTTATTATTTATTTATTATTTATTTATTATTTATTTATTATTTATTTATTATTTATTTATTATTTATTTATTATTTATTTATTATTTATTTATTATTTATTTATTATTTATTTATTATTTATTTATTATTTATTTATTATTTATTTATTATTTATTTATTATTTATTTATTATTTATTTATTATTTATTTATTATTTATTTATTATTTATTTATTATTTATTTATTATTTATTTATTATTTATTTATTATTTATTTATTATTTATTTATTATTTATTTATTATTTATTTATTATTTATTTATTATTTATTTATTATTTATTTATTATTTATTTATTATTTATTTATTATTTATTTATTATTTATTTATTATTTATTTATTATTTATTTATTATTTATTTATTATTTATTTATTATTTATTTATTATTTATTTATTATTTATTTATTATTTATTTATTATTTATTTATTATTTATTTATTATTTATTTATTATTTATTTATTATTTATTTATTATTTATTTATTATTTATTTATTATTTATTTATTATTTATTTATTATTTATTTATTATTTATTTATTATTTATTTATTATTTATTTATTATTTATTTATTATTTATTTATTATTTATTTATTATTTATTTATTATTTATTTATTATTTATTTATTATTTATTTATTATTTATTTATTATTTATTTATTATTTATTTATTATTTATTTATTATTTATTTATTATTTATTTATTATTTATTTATTATTTATTTATTATTTATTTATTATTTATTTATTATTTATTTATTATTTATTTATTATTTATTTATTATTTATTTATTATTTATTTATTATTTATTTATTATTTATTTATTATTTATTTATTATTTATTTATTATTTATTTATTATTTATTTATTATTTATTTATTATTTATTTATTATTTATTTATTATTTATTTATTATTTATTTATTATTTATTTATTATTTATTTATTATTTATTTATTATTTATTTATTATTTATTTATTATTTATTTATTATTTATTTATTATTTATTTATTATTTATTTATTATTTATTTATTATTTATTTATTATTTATTTATTATTTATTTATTATTTATTTATTATTTATTTATTATTTATTTATTATTTATTTATTATTTATTTATTATTTATTTATTATTTATTTATTATTTATTTATTATTTATTTATTATTTATTTATTATTTATTTATTATTTATTTATTATTTATTTATTATTTATTTATTATTTATTATTTACTTATTATTTATTTACTTATTTATTTATTATTTATTTACTTATTTACTTATTATTTATTTACTTATTTACTTATTATTTATTTACTTATTTACTTATTATTTATTTACTTATTTACTTATTATTTATTTACTTATTTATTTATTATTTATTTACTTATTTATTTATTATTTATTTATTATTTACTTATTATTTATTTACTTATTTATTATTATTTATTTACTTATTTATTTATTATTTATTTATTATTATTTATTATTTATTTATTATTTATTTATTATTTATTTATTATTTATTTATTATTTATTTATTATTTATTTATTATTTATTTATTATTTATTTATTATTTATTTATTATTTATTTATTATTTATTTATTATTTATTTATTATTTATTTATTATTTATTTATTATTTATTTATTATTTATTTATTATTTATTTATTATTTATTTATTATTTATTTATTATTTATTTATTATTTATTTATTATTTATTTATTATTTATTTTATTATTATTTATTTATTATTTATTTATTATTTATTTATTATTTATTTATTATTTATTTATTATTTATTTATTATTTATTTATTATTTATTTATTATTTATTTATTATTTATTTATTATTTATTTATTATTTATTTATTATTTATTTATTATTTATTTATTATTTATTTATTATTTATTTATTATTTATTTATTATTTATTATATTTTATTATTTATTTATTATTTATTTATTATTTATTTATTATTTATTTATTATTTATTTATTATTTATTTATTATTTATTTATTATTTATTTATTATTTATTTATTATTTATTTATTATTTATTTATTATTTATTTATTATTTATTTATTATTTATTTATTATTTATTTATTATTTATTTATTATTTATTTATTATTTATTTATTATTTATTTATTATTTATTTATTATTTATTTATTATTTATTTATTATTTATTTATTATTTATTTATTATTTATTTATTATTTATTTATTATTTATTTATTATTTATTTATTATTTATTTATTATTTATTTATTATTTATTTATTATTTATTTATTATTTATTTATTATTTATTTATTATTTATTTATTATTTATTTATTATTTATTTATTATTTATTTATTATTTATTTATTATTTATTTATTATTTATTTATTATTTATTTATTATTTATTTATTATTTATTTATTATTTATTTATTATTTATTTATTATTTATTTATTATTTATTTATTATTTATTTATTATTTATTTATTATTTATTTATTATTTATTTATTATTTATTTATTATTATTTATTATTTATTTCATTATTTATTATTTATTTATTATTTATTTATTATTTATTTATTATTATTTATTATTTATTTATTATTTATTTATTATTTATTTATTATTTATTTATTATTTATTTATTATTTATTTATTATTTATTTATTATTTATTTATTATTTATTTATTATTTATTTATTATTTATTTATTATTTATTTATTATTTATTTATTATTTATTTATTATTTATTATTATTTATTTATTATTTATTTATTATTTATTTATTATTTATTTATTATTTATTATTATTTATTTATTATTTATTTATTTATTTATTATTTATTTATTATTTATTTATTATTTATTTATTTATTTATTATTTATTTATTATTTATTTATTATTTATTTATTATTTATTTATTATTTATTTATTATTTATTTATTATTTATTTATTATTTATTTATTATTTATTTATTATTTATTTATTATTTATTTATTATTTATTTATTATTTATTTATTTATTTATTATTTATTTATTATTTATTTATTATTTATTTATTATTTATTTATTATTTATTTATTATTTATTTATTATTTATTTATTATTTATTTATTATTTATTTATTATTTATTTATTATTTATTTATTATTTATTTATTATTTATTTATTATTTATTTATTATTTATTTATTATTTATTTATTATTTATTTATTATTTATTTATTATTTATTTATTATTTATTTATTATTTATTTATTATTTATTTATTATTTATTTATTATTTATTTATTATTTATTTATTATTTATTTATTATTTATTTATTATTTATTTATTATTTATTTATTATTTATTTATTATTTATTTATTATTTATTTATTATTTATTTATTATTTATTTATTATTTATTTATTATTTATTTATTATTTATTTATTATTTATTTATTATTTATTTATTATTTATTTATTATTTATTTATTATTTATTTATTATTTATTTATTATTTATTTATTATTTATTTATTATTTATTTATTATTTATTTATTATTTATTTATTATTTATTTATTATTTATTTATTATTTATTTATTATTTATTTATTATTTATTTATTATTTATTTATTATTTATTTATTATTTATTTATTATTTATTTATTATTTATTTATTATTTATTTATTATTTATTTATTATTTATTTATTATTTATTTATTATTTATTTATTATTTATTTATTATTTATTTATTATTTATTTATTATTTATTTATTATTTATTTATTATTTATTTATTATTTATTTATTATTTATTTATTATTTATTTATTATTTATTTATTATTTATTTATTATTTATTTATTATTTATTTATTATTTATTTATTATTTATTTATTATTTATTTATTATTTATTTATTATTTATTTATTATTTATTTATTATTTATTTATTATTTATTTATTATTTATTTATTATTTATTTATTATTTATTTATTATTTATTTATTATTTATTTATTATTTATTTATTATTTATTTATTATTTATTTATTATTTATTTATTATTTATTTATTATTTATTTATTATTTATTTATTATTTATTTATTATTTATTTATTATTTATTTATTATTTATTTATTATTTATTTATTATTTATTTATTATTTATTTATTATTTATTTATTATTTATTTATTATTTATTTATTATTTATTTATTATTTATTTATTATTTATTTATTATTTATTTATTATTTATTTATTATTTATTTATTATTTATTTATTATTTATTTATTATTTATTTATTATTTATTTATTATTTATTTATTATTTATTTATTATTTATTTATTATTTATTTATTATTTATTTATTATTTATTTATTATTTATTTATTATTTATTTATTATTTATTTATTATTTATTTATTATTTATTTATTATTTATTTATTATTTATTTATTATTTATTATTATTTATTTATTTATTATTTATTTATTATTTATTTATTATTTATTTATTATTTATTTATTATTTATTTATTATTTATTTATTATTTATTTATTATTTATTTATTATTTATTATTATTTATTTATTATTTATTTATTATTTATTTATTATTTATTTATTATTTATTTATTATTTATTTATTATTTATTTATTATTTATTTATTATTTATTTATTATTTATTTATTATTTATTTATTATTTATTTATTATTTATTTATTATTTATTTATTATTTATTATTATTTATTTATTATTTATTTATTATTTATTTATTATTTAGTTATTATTTAGTTATTATTTATTTATTATTTAGTTATTATTTAGTTATTATTTAGTTATTATTTAGTTATTATTTAGTTATTATTTAGTTATTATTTAGTTATTATTTAGTTATTATTTAGTTATTATTTAGTTATTATTTATTTATTATTTAGTTATTATTTAGTTATTATTTAGTTATTATTTACTTATTATTTATTATTATTTAGTTATTATTTAGTTATTATTTACTTATTATTTACTTATTATTTAGTTATTATTTAGTTATTATTTACTTATTATTTAGTTATTATTTAGTTATTATTTACTTATTATTTACTTATTATTTAGTTATTATTTACTTATTATTTACTTATTATTTACTTATTATTTACTTATTATTTACTTATTATTTACTTATTATTTACTTATTATTTACTTATTATTTACTTATTATTTACTTATTATTTACTTATTATTTACTTATTATTTACTTATTATTTACTTATTATTTACTTATTATTTACTTATTATTTAGTTATTATTTACTTATTATTTACTTATTATTTACTTATTATTTACTTATTATTTACTTATTATTTACTTATTATTTACTTATTATTTACTTATTATTTACTTATTATTTACTTATTATTTACTTATTATTTACTTATTATTTACTTATTATTTACTTATTATTTACTTATTATTTACTTATTATTTACTTATTATTTACTTATTATTTACTTATTATTTACTTATTATTTACTTATTATTTACTTATTATTTACTTATTATTTACTTATTATTTACTTATTATTTACTTATTATTTACTTATTATTTACTTATTATTTACTTATTATTTACTTATTATTTACTTATTATTTACTTATTATTTACTTATTATTTACTTATTATTTACTTATTATTTACTTATTATTTACTTATTATTTACTTATTATTTACTTATTATTTACTTATTATTTACTTATTATTTACTTATTATTTACTTATTATTTACTTATTATTTACTTATTATTTACTTATTATTTACTTATTATTTACTTATTATTTACTTATTATTTACTTATTATTTACTTATTATTTACTTATTATTTACTTATTATTTACTTATTATTTACTTATTATTTACTTATTATTTACTTATTATTTACTTATTATTTACTTATTATTTACTTATTATTTACTTATTATTTACTTATTATTTACTTATTATTTACTTATTATTTACTTATTATTTACTTATTATTTACTTATTATTTACTTATTATTTACTTATTATTTACTTATTATTTACTTATTATTTACTTATTATTTACTTATTATTTACTTATTATTTACTTATTATTTACTTATTATTTACTTATTATTTACTTATTATTTACTTATTATTTACTTATTATTTACTTATTATTTACTTATTATTTACTTATTATTTACTTATTATTTACTTATTATTTACTTATTATTTACTTATTATTTACTTATTATTTACTTATTATTTACTTATTATTTACTTATTATTTACTTATTATTTACTTATTATTTACTTATTATTTACTTATTATTTACTTATTATTTACTTATTATTTACTTATTATTTACTTATTATTTACTTATTATTTACTTATTATTTACTTATTATTTACTTATTATTTACTTATTATTTACTTATTATTTACTTATTATTTACTTATTATTTACTTATTATTTACTTATTATTTACTTATTATTTACTTATTATTTACTTATTATTTACTTATTATTTACTTATTATTTACTTATTATTTACTTATTATTTACTTATTATTTACTTATTATTTACTTATTATTTACTTATTATTTACTTATTATTTACTTATTATTTACTTATTATTTACTTATTATTTACTTATTATTTACTTATTATTTACTTATTATTTACTTATTATTTACTTATTATTTACTTATTATTTACTTATTATTTACTTATTATTTACTTATTATTTACTTATTATTTACTTATTATTTACTTATTATTTACTTATTATTTACTTATTATTTACTTATTATTTACTTATTATTTACTTATTATTTACTTATTATTTACTTATTATTTACTTATTATTTACTTATTATTTACTTATTATTTACTTATTATTTACTTATTATTTACTTATTATTTACTTATTATTTACTTATTATTTACTTATTATTTACTTATTATTTACTTATTATTTACTTATTATTTACTTATTATTTACTTATTATTTACTTATTATTTACTTATTATTTACTTATTATTTACTTATTATTTACTTATTATTTACTTATTATTTACTTATTATTTACTTATTATTTACTTATTATTTACTTATTATTTACTTATTATTTACTTATTATTTACTTATTATTTACTTATTATTTACTTATTATTTACTTATTATTTACTTATTATTTACTTATTATTTACTTATTATTTACTTATTATTTACTTATTATTTACTTATTATTTACTTATTATTTACTTATTATTTACTTATTATTTACTTATTATTTACTTATTATTTACTTATTATTTACTTATTATTTACTTATTATTTACTTATTATTTACTTATTATTTACTTATTATTTACTTATTATTTACTTATTATTTACTTATTATTTACTTATTATTTACTTATTATTTACTTATTATTTACTTATTATTTACTTATTATTTACTTATTATTTACTTATATTTACTTATTATTTACTTATTATTTACTTATTATTTACTTATTATTTACTTATTATTTACTTATTATTTACTTATTATTTACTTATTATTTACTTATTATTTACTTATTATTTACTTATTATTTACTTATTATTTACTTATTATTTACTTATTATTTACTTATTATTTACTTATTTATTTATTATTTATTTATTATTTACTTATTATTTACTTATTATTTACTTATTATTTACTTATTATTTACTTATTATTACTTATTATTTACTTATTATTTACTTATTATTTACTTATTATTTATTATTATTTACTTATTATTTACTTATTATTTACTTATTATTTACTTATTATTTATTATTATTATTTATTATTTATTATTATTTATTTATTATTTATTTATTATTTATTTATTATTTATTTATTATTTATTTATTATTTATTTATTATTTATTTATTATTTATTTATTATTTATTTATTATTTATTTATTATTTATTTATTATTTATTTATTATTTATTTATTATTTATTTATTATTTATTTATTATTTATTTATTATTTATTTATTATTTATTTATTATTTATTTATTATTTATTTATTATTTATTTATTATTTATTTATTATTTATTTATTATTTATTTATTATTTATTTATTATTTATTATTATTATTTATATTATTATTTATTATTATTTATTTATTATTTATTTATTATTTATTTATTATTTATTTATTATTTATTTATTATTTATTTATTATTTATTTATTATTTATTTATTATTTATTTATTATTTATTTATTATTTATTTATTATTTATTTATTATTTATTTATTATTTATTTATTATTTATTTATTATTTATTTATTATTTATTTATTATTTATTTATTATTTATTTATTATTTATTTATTATTTATTTATTATTTATTTATTATTTATTTATTATTTATTTATTATTTATTTATTATTTATTTATTATTTATTTATTATTTATTTATTATTTATTTATTATTTATTTATTATTTATTTATTATTTATTTATTATTTATTATTATTTATTTATTATTTATTTATTATTTATTTATTATTTATTTATTATTTATTTATTATTTAT
>CAXIES010000515.1:0-133390 GCA_964023965.1 Melinopterus prodromus
AACTAAAACTCCGGGTAAAAAATACGAACCCAACTAAAAAGTCCGGTAAAAAATATGAACCCAACTAAAACTCCGGGTAAAATTACCAACACAACTAAAAAGTCCGGGTAAAATTGCGAACCCAACTAAAACTCCGGGTAAAATTACGAACCCAACTAAAACTCCGGGTAAAAAATACGGCACCCAACTAAAAAGTCCGGGTAAAATTACGATCCCAACTAAAAAGTCCGGGTAAAATTACGAACCCAACTAAAAAGTCCGGGTAAAATTACGAACCCAACTAAAAAGTCCGGGTAAAATTACGAACTCAACTAAAACTCCGGGTAAAATTACGAACCCAACTAAAACTCCGGGTAAAAAATACGAACCCAACTAAAACTCCGGGTAAAAATACGAACCCAACTAAGACTCCGGGTAAAAATACGAACCCAACTAAAACTCCGGGTAAAAAATACGAACCCAACTAAAACTCCGGCTAAAAAATACGAACCCAACCAAAACTCCGGGCAAAAATACTAACCCAACTAAAAAGTCCGGGTAAAAAATACGAACCCAACTAAAACTCCGGGTAAAAATACGAACCCAACTAAAACTCCGGGTAAAAATACGAACCCAACTAAAACTCCGGGTAAAAAATACGAACCCAACTAAAACTCCGGGTAAAAAATACGAACCCAACTAAAAAGTCCGGTAAAAAATATGAACCCAACTAAAACTCCGGGTAAAATTACCAACACAACTAAAAAGTCCGGGTAAAATTACGAACCCAACTAAAACTCCGGGTAAAATTACGAACCCAACTAAAACTCCGGGTAAAAAATACGGCACCCAACTAAAAAGTCCGGGTAAAATTACGATCCCAACTAAAAAGTCCGGGTAAAATTACGAACCCAACTAAAACTCCGGGTAAAATTACGAACTCAACTAAAACTCCGGGTAAAATTACGAACCCAACTAAAACTCCGGGTAAAATTACGAACCCAACTAGAAGTCCGGGTAAAAAATACGAACCCAACTAAAAAGTCCGGGTAAAATTACGAACCCAACTAAAACTCCGGGTAAAAAATGCGACCCCAACTAAAACTCCGTGTAAAAATACGAACCCAACTAAAGCTCCGGGTAAAAATACGAACCCAACTAAAAGTCCGGGTAAAAAATACGAACCCAACTAAAAAGTCCGGGTAAAATTACGAACCCAACTAAAACTCCGGGTAAAATTACGAACCCAACTAAAACTCCGGGTAAAATTACGAACCCAAGTAAAACTCCGGGTAAAATTACGAACCCAAGTAAAACTCCGGGTAAAATTACGAACCCAACTAAAACTCCGGGTAAAATTACGAACCCAACTAAAACTCCGGGTAAAATTACGAACCCAACTAAAAGTCCGGGTAAAAATACGAACCCAACTATTAACTCAAGACTCCGGGTAAAATTACGAACCCAACTAAAACTCCGGGTAAAATTACGAACCCAACTAAAACTCCGGGTAAAATTACGAACCCAACTAAAAGTCCGGGTAAAAAATACGAACCCAACTAAAAAGTCCGGGTAAAATTACGAACCCAAGTAAAAGTCCGGGTAAAAAATTCGAACCCAACTAAAAAGTCCGGGTAAAATTACGAACCCAACTAAAACTCCGGGTAAAAATACGAACCCAACTAAAACTCCGGGTAAAAAATACGAACCCAACTAAAACTCCGGGTAAAAATACGAACCCAACTAAAACTCCGGGTAAAAATACGAACCCAACTAAAACTCCGGGTAAAAAATACGAATCCAACTAAAACTCCGGGTAAAAAAATACGAATCCAACTAAAACTCCGGGTAAAAAATACGAACCCAACTAAAACTCCGGGTAAAATTACCAACACAACTAAAAAGTCCGGGTAAAATTACGAACCCAACTAAAACTCCGGGTAAAAAAATACGAATCCAACTAAAACTCCGGGTAAAAAATACGAACCCAACTAAAACTCCGGCTAAAAAATACGAACCCAACCAAAACTCCGTGCAAAAATACTAACCCAACTAAAAAGTCCGGGTAAAAAATACGAACCCAACTAAAACTCCGGGTAAAAATACGAACCCAACTAAAACTCCGGGTAAAAATACGAACCCAACTAAAACTCCGGGTAAAAAATACGAACCCAACTAAAACTCCGGGTAAAAAATACGAACCCAAGAAAAAGGCCGGTAAAAAATATGAACCCAACTAAAACTCCGGGTAAAATTACCAACACAACTAAAAAGTCCGGGTAAAATTACGAACCCAACTAAAACTCCGGGTAAAAAAATACGAATCCAACTAAAACTCCGGGCAAAAATACTAACCCAACTAAAAAGTCCGGGTAAAATTACGAACCCAACTAAAAGTCCGGGTAAAAAATTCGAACCCAACTAAAAAGTCCGGGTAAAATTACGAACCCAACTAAAACTCCGGGTAAAAATACGAACCCAACTAAAACTCCGGGTAAAAAATACGAACCCAACTAAAACTCCGGGGAAAAATACGAACCCAACTAAAACTCCGGGTAAAAATACGAACCCAACTAAAACTCCGGGTAAAAAATACGAACCCAACTAAAACTCCGGCTAAAAAATACGAACCCAACCAAAGCTCCGGGCAAAAATACTAACCCAACTAAAAAGTCCGGGTAAAAAATACGAACCCAACTAAAACTCCGGGTAAAAATACGAACCCAACTAAAACTCCGGGTAAAAATACGAACCCAACTAAAACTCCGGGTAAAAAATACGAACCCAACTAAAACTCCGGGTAAAAAATACGAACCCAACTAAAAAGTCCGGTAAAAAATATGAACCCAACTAAAACTCCGGGTAAAATTACCAACACAACTAAAAAGTCCGGGTAAAATTACGAACCCAACTAAAACTCCGGGTAATATTACGAACCCAACTAAAACTCCGGGTAAAAAATACGGCACCCAACTAAAAAGACCGGGTAAAATTACGATCCCAACTAAAAAGTCCGGGTAAAATTACGAACCCAACTAAAAAGTCCGGGTAAAATTACGAACCCAACTAAAAAGTCCGGGTAAAATTACGAACTCAACTAAAACTCCGGGTAAAATTACGAACCCAACTAAAACTCCGGGTAAAAAATACGAACCCAACTAAAACTCCGGGTAAAAATACGAACCCAACTAAAACTCCGGGTAAAAATACGAACCCAACTAAAACTCCGGGTAAAAAATACGAACCCAACTAAAACTCCGGCTAAAAAATACGAACCCAACCAAAACTCCGGGCAAAAATACTAACCCAACTAAAAAGTCCGGGTAAAAAATACGAACCCAACTAAAACTCCGGGTAAAAATACGAACCCAACTAAAACTCCGGGTAAAAATACGAACCCAACTAAAACTCCGGGTAAAAAATACGAACCCAACTAAAACTCCGGGTAAAAAATACGAACCCAACTAAAAAGTCCGGTAAAAAATATGAACCCAACTAAAACTCCGGGTAAAATTACCAACACAACTAAAAAGTCCGGGTAAAATTACGAACCCAACTAAAACTCCGGGTAAAATTACGAACCCAACTAAAACTCCGGGTAAAAAATACGGCACCCAACTAAAAAGTCCGGGTAAAATTACGAACCCAACTAAAACTCCGGGTAAAATTACGAACTCAACTAAAACTCCGGGTAAAATTACGAACCCAACTAAAACTCCGGGTAAAATTACGAACCCAACTAGAAGTCCGGGTAAAAAATACGAACCCAACTAAAAAGTCCGGGTAAAATTACGAACCCAACTAAAACTCCGGGTAAAAAATACGACCCCAACTAAAACTCCGTGTAAAAATACGAACCCAACTAAAGCTCCGGGTAAAAATACGAACCCAACTAAAAGTCCGGGTAAAAAATACGAACCCAACTAAAAAGTCCGGGTAAAATTACGAACCCAACTAAAACTCCGGGTAAAATTACGAACCCAAGTAAAACTCCGGGTAAAATTACGAACCCAAGTAAAACTCCGGGTAAAATTACGAACCAAACTAAAACTCCGGGTAAAATTACGAACCCAACTAAAACTCCGGGTAAAATTACGAACCCAACTAAAAGTCCGGGTAAAAATACGAACCCAACTATTAACTCAAGACTCCGGGTAAAATTACGAACCCAACTGAAACTCCGGGTAAAACTACGAACCCAACTAAAACTCCGGGTAAAATTACGAACCCAACTAAAAGTCCGGGTAAAAAATACGAACCCAACTAAAAAGTCCGGGTAAAATTACGAACCCAACTAAAAGTCCGGGTAAAAAATTCGAACCCAACTAAAAAGTCCGGGTAAAATTACGAACCCAACTAAAACTCCGGGTAAAAATACGAACCCAACTAAAACTCCGGGTAAAAGATACGAACCCAACTAAAACTCCGGGTAAAAATACGAACCCAACTAAAACTCCGGGTAAAAAATACGAACCCAACTAAAACTCCGGCTAAAAAATACGAACCCAACCAAAGCTCCGGGCAAAAATACTAACCCAACTAAAAAGTCCGGGTAAAAAATACGAATCCAACTAAAACTCCGGGTAAAATTACGACCCCAACTAAAACTCCGAGTAAAAAATACGAACCCAACTAAAAAGTATGGGTAAAATTACGAACCCAACTAAAAAGTCCGGGTAAAATTACGAACCCAACTAAAACTCCGGGTAAAATTACGAACTCAACTAAAACTCCGGGTAAAATTACGAACCCAACTAAAACTCCGGGTAAAATTACGAACCCAACTAAAAGTCCGGGTAAAAAATACGAACCCAACTAAAAAGGCCGGGTAAAATTACGAACCCAACTAAAACTCCGGGTAAAATTACGAACCCAACTAAAACTCCGGGTAAAATTACGAACCCAAGTAAAACTCCGGGTAAAATTACGAACCCAAGTAAAACTCCGGGTAAAATTACGAACCCAACTAAAACTCCGGGTAAAATTATGAACCCAACTAAAAGTCCGGGTAAAAAATACGAACCCAACTAAAACTCCGGGCAAAAATACTAACCCAACTAAAAAGTCCGGGTAAAAAATACGAACCCAACTAAAACTCCGGGTAAAAATACGAACCCAACTAAAACTCCGGGTAAAAAATACGAACCCAACTAAAACTCCGGGTAAAATTACGAACCCAACTAAAAGTCCGGGTAAAAAATACGAACCCAACTAAAAAGTCCGGGTAAAATTACGAACCCAACTAAAACTCCGGGTAAAATTACGAACCCAACTAAAACTCCGGGTAAAATTACGAACCCAAGTAAAACTCCGGGTAAAATTACGAACCCAACTAAAACTCCGGGTAAAATTACGAACCCAACTAAAAGTCCGGGTAAAAATACGAACCCAACTAAAAAGTCCGGGTAACTCTAGACTCCGGGTAAAATTACGAACCCAACTAAAACTCCGGGTAAAATTACGAACCCAACTAAAACTCCGGGTAAAATTACGAACCCAACTAAAAGTCCGGGTACAAAATACGAACCCAACTAAAAGGTCCGGGTAAGATTACGAACTCAACTAAAACTCCGGGTAAAATTATGAACCCAACTAAAAGTCCGGGTACAAAATTCGAACCCCACTAAAAAGTCCGGGTAAAATTACGAACCCAACTAAAACTCCGGGTAAGATTACGAACCCAACTAAAAAGTCCGGGTAAAATTACGAACCCAACTAAAAAGTCCGGGTGAAATTACGAACCCAACTAAAAAGTCCGGGTAAAATTACGAACCCAACTAAAACTCCGGGTAAAATTACGAACTCAACTAAAACTCCGGGTAAAATTACGAACCCAACTAAAACTCCGGGTAAAATTACGAACCCAACTAAAAGTCCGGGTAAAAAATGCGAACCCAACTAAAAAGTCCGGGTAAAATTACGAACCCAACTAAAACTCCGGGTAAAATTACGAACCCAACTAAAACTCCGGGTAAAATTACGAACCCAAGTAAAACTCCGGGTAAAATTACGAACCCAACTAAAACTCCGGGTAAAATTACGAACCCAACTAAAACTCCGGGTAAAATTACGAACCCAACTAAAAGTCCGGGTAAAAAATACGAACCCAACTAAAAAGTCCGGGTAAAATTACGAACCCAAGTAAAACTCCGGGTAAAATTACGAACCCAACTAAGACTTCGGGTAAAATTACGAACCCAACTAAAAAGTCCGGGTAAAATTACCAACCCAAATAAAAAGTCCGGGTAAAATTACTAACCCAACTAAAACTCCGGGTAAAATTACGAACTCAACTAAAACTCCGGGTAAAATTACGAACCCAACTAAAACTCCGGGTAAAATTACGAACCCAACTAAAACTCCGGGTAAAAAATATGAACCCAACTAAAACTCCGGGTAAAATTACCAACACAACAAAAACTCCGGGTAAAAATACGAACCCAACTAAAACTCCGGGTAAAAATACGAACCCAACTAAAACTCCGGGTAAAAAATACGAACCCAACTAAAAGTCCGGGTAAAAAATTCGAACCCAACTAAAAAGTCCGGGTAAAATTACGAACCCAACTAAAACTCCGGGTAAAAATACGAACCCAACTAAAACTCCGGGTAAAAAATACGAACCCAACTAAAACTCCGGGTAAAAATACGAACCCAACTAAAACTCCGGGTAAAAATACGAACCCAACTAAAACTCCGGGTAAAAAATACGAACCCAACTAAAACTCCGGCTAAAAAATACGAACCCAACCAAAACTCCGTGCAAAAATACTAACCCAACTAAAAAGTCCGGGTAAAAAATACGAACCCAACTAAAACTCCGGGTAAAAAATACGAACCCAACTAAAACTCCGGGTAAAAAATACGAACCCAACTAAAAAGTCCGGTAAAAAATATGAACCCAACTAAAACTCCGGGTAAAATTACCAACACAACTAAAAAGTCCGGGTAAAATTACGAACCCAACTAAAACTCCGGGTAAAAAAATACGAATCCAACTAAAACTCCGGGCAAAAATACTAACCCAACTAAAAAGTCCGGATAAAATTACGAACCCAACTAAAAGTCCGGGTAAAAAATTCGAACCCAACTAAAAAGTCCGGGTAAAATTACGAACCCAACTAAAACTCCGGGTAAAAATACGAACCCAACTAAAACTCCGGGTAAAAAATACGAACCCAACTAAAACTCCGGGGAAAAATACGAACCCATACGAACCCAACTAAAACTCCGGGTAAAAATACGAACCCAACTAAAACTCCGGGTAAAAAATACGAACCCAACTAAAACTCCGGCTAAAAAATACGAACCCAACCAAAGCTCCGGGCAAAAATACTAACCCAACTAAAAAGTCCGGGTAAAAAATACGAACCCAACTAAAACTCCGGGTAAAAATACGAACCCAACTAAAACTCCGGGTAAGAATACGAACCCAACTAAAACTCCGGGTAAAAAAGACGAACCCAACTAAAACTCCGGGTAAAAAATACGAACCCAACTAAAAAGTCCGGTAAAAAATATGAACCCAACTAAAACTCCGGGTAAAATTACCAACACAACTAAAAAGTCCGGGTAAAATTACGAACCCCAACTAAAACTCCGGGTAAAATTACGAACCCAACTAAAACTCCGGGTAAAAAATACGGCACCCAACTAAAAAGTCCGGGTAAAATTACGATCCCAACTAAAAAGTCCGGGTAAAATTACGAACCCAACTAAAAAGTCCGGGTAAATTACGAACCCAACTAAAAAGTCCGGGTAAAATTACGAACTCAACTAAAACTCCGGGTAAAATTACGAACCCAACTAAAACTCCGGGTAAAAAATACGAACCCAACTAAAACTCCGGGTAAAAATACGAACCCAACTAAAACTCCGGGTAAAAATACGAACCCAACTAAAACTCCGGGTAAAAAATACGAACCCAACTAAAACTCCGGCTAAAAAATACGAACCCAAACCAAAACTCCGGGCAAAAATACTAACCCAACTAAAAAGTCCGGGTAAAAAATACGAACCCAACTAAAACTCCGGGTAAAAATACGAACCCAACTAAAACTCCGGGTAAAAATACGAACCCAACTAAAACTCCGGGTAAAAAATACGAACCCAACTAAAACTCCGGGTAAAAAATACGAACCCAACTAAAAAGTCCGGTAAAATATGAACCCAACTAAAACTCCGGGTAAAATTACCAACACAACTAAAAAGTCCGGGTAAAATTACGAACCCAACTAAAACTCCGGGTAAAATTACGAACCCAACTAAAACTCCGGGTAAAAAATACGGCACCCAACTAAAAAGTCCGGGTAAAATTACGATCCCAACTAAAAAGTCCGGGTAAAATTACGAACCCAACTAAAACTCCGGGTAAAATTACGAACTCAACTAAAACTCCGGGTAAAATTACGAACCCAACTAAAACTCCGGGTAAAATTACGAACCCAACTAAAAGTCCGGGTAAAAATACGAACCCAACTAAAAAGTCCGGGTAACTCTAGACTCCGGGTAAAATTACGAACCCAACTAAAACTCCGGGTAAAATTACGAACCCAACTAAAACTCCGGGTAAAATTACGAACCCAACTAAAAGTCCGGGTACAAAATACGAACCCAACTAAAAGGTCCGGGTAAGATTACGAACTCAACTAAAACTCCGGGTAAAATTATGAACCCAACTAAAAGTCCGGGTACAAAATTCGAACCCCACTAAAAAGTCCGGGTAAAATTACGAACCCAACTAAAACTCCGGGTAAGATTACGAACCCAACTAAAAAGTCCGGTAAAATTACGAAACCCAACTAAAAAGTCCGGGTGAAAATTACGAACCCAACTAAAACTCCGGGTAAAATTACGAACCCAACTAAAAGTCCGGGTAAAAAATGCGAACCCAACTAAAAAGTCCGGGTAAAATTACGAACCCAACTAAAAACTCCGGGTAAAATTACGAACCCAACTAAAACTCCGGGTAAAATTACGAACCCAAGTAAAACTCCGGGTAAAATTACGAACCCAACTAAAACTCCGGGTAAAATTACGAACCCAACTAAAACTCCGGGTAAATTACGAACCCAACTAAAAGTCCGGGTAAAAAATACGAACCCAACTAAAAAGTCCGGGTAAAATTACGAACCCAAGTAAAACTCCGGGTAAAATTACGAACCCAACTAAGACTTCGGTAAAATTACGAACCCAACTAAAAAGTCCGGGTAAAATTACCAACCCAAATAAAAAGTCCGGGTAAAATTACTAACCCAACTAAAACTCCGGGTAAAATTACGAACTCAACTAAAACTCCGGGTAAAATTACGAACCCAACTAAAAACTCCGGGTAAATTTACGAACCCAACTAAAACTCCGGGTAAAAAATATGAACCAACTAAAACTCCGGGTAAAAATTACCAACACCAACAAAAACTCGGGTAAAAATACGAACCCAACTAAAACTCCGGTAAAAATACGAACCCAACTAAAACTCCGGGTAAAAAATACGAACCCAACTACAAGTCCGGGTAAAAAATTCGAACCCAACTAAAAAGTCCGGGTAAAATTACGAACCCAACTAAAACTCCGGGTAAAAATACGAACCCAACTAAAACTCCGGGTAAAAATACGAACCCAACTAAAACTCCGGGTAAAAATACGAACCCAACTAAAACTCCGGGTAAAAATACGAACCCAACTAAAACTCCGGGTAAAAAATACGAACCCCAACTAAAACTCCGGCTAAAAAATACGAACCCAACCAAAACTCCGTGCAAAAATACTAACCCAACTAAAAAGTCCGGGTAAAAAATACGAACCCAACTAAAACTCCGGGTAAAAAATACGAACCCAACTAAAACTCCGGGTAAAAAATACGAACCCCAACTAAAAAGTCCGGTAAAAAATATGAACCCAACTAAAACTCCGGGTAAAATTACCAACACAACTAAAAGTCCGGGTAAAATTACGAACCCAACTAAAACTCCGGGTAAAAAAATACGAATCCAACTAAAACTCCGGGCAAAAATACTAACCCAACTAAAAAGTCCGGATAAAATTACGAACCCAACTAAAAGTCCAGGTAAAAAATTCGAACCCAACTAAAAAGTCCGGGTAAAATTACGAACCCAACTAAAACTCCGGGTAAAAATACGAACCCAACTAAAACTCCGGGTAAAAAATACGAACCCAACTAAAACTCCGGGAAAAATACGAACCCAACTAAAACTCCGGGTAAAAATACGAACCCAACTAAAACTCCGGGTAAAAAATACGAACCCAACTAAAACTCCGGCTAAAAAATACGAACCCAACCAAAGCTCCGGGCAAAGATACTAACCCAACTAAAAAGTCCGGGTAAAAAATACGAACCCAACTAAAACTCCGGGTAAAAATACGAACCCAACTAAAACTCCGGGTAAGAATACGAACCCAACTAAAACTCCGGGTAAAAAATACGAACCCAACTAAAACTCCGGGTAAAAAATACGAACCCAACTAAAAAGTCCGGTAAAAAATATGAACCCAACTAAAACTCCGGGTAAAATTACCAACACAACTAAAAGTCCGGGTAAAATTACGGTCCCAACTAAAACTCGGGTAAAATTACGAACCCAACTAAAACTCCGGGTAAAAAATACGGCACCCAACTAAAAAGTCCGGGTAAAATTACGATCCCAACTAAAAAGTCCGGGTAAAATACGAACCCAACTAAAAAGTCCGGGTAAAATTACGAACCCAACTAAAAAAGTCCGGGTAAAATTACGAACTCAACTAAAACTCCGGGTAAAATTACGAACCCAACTAAAACTCCGGGTAAAAAATACGAACCCAACTAAAACTCCGGGTAAAAATACGAACCCAACTAAACTCCGGGTAAAAATACGAACCCAACTAAAACTCCGGGTAAAAAATACGAACCCAACTAAAACTCCGGCTAAAAAATACGAACCCAACCAAAACTCCGGGCAAAAATACTAACCCAACTAAAAAGTCGGGTAAAAAATACGAACCCAACTAAAACTCCGGGTAAAAATACGAACCCAACTAAAACTCGGGTAAAAATACGAACCCAACTAAAACTCCGGGTAAAAAAATACGAACCCAACTAAAACTCCGGGTAAAAAATACGAACCCAACTAAAAAGTCCGGTAAAAAATATGAACCCAACTAAAACTCCGGGTAAAATTACCAACACAACTAAAAAGTCCGGGTAAAATTACGAACCCAACTAAAACTCCGGGTAAAATTACGAACCCAACTAAAACTCCGGGTAAAAAATACGGCACCCAACTAAAAAGTCCGGGTAAAATTACGATCCCAACTAAAAAAGTCCGGGTAAAATTACGAACCCAACTAAAACTCCGGGTAAAATTACGAACTCAACTAAAACTCCGGGTAAATTACGAACCCAACTAAAACTCCGGGTAAAATTACGAACCCAACTAGAAGTGCGGCTAAAAAATACGAACCCAACTAAAAAGTCCGGGTAAAATTACGAACCCAACTAAAACTCCGGGTAAAAAATACGACTCCAACTAAAACTCCGTGTAAAAATACGAACCCAACTAAAGCTCCGGGTAAAAATACGAACCCAACTAAAAGTCCGGGTAAAAAATACGAACCCAACTAAAAAGTCCGGGTAAAATTACGAACCCAACTAAAACTCCGGTAAAATTACGAACCCAAGTAAAACTCCGGGTAAAATTACGAACCCAAGTAAAACTCCGGGTAAAATTACGAACCCAACTAAAACTCCGGGTAAAATTACGAACCCAACTAAAACTCCGGGTAAAATTACGAACCCAACTAAAAGTCCGGGTAAAAATACGAACCCAACTATTAACTCAAGACTCCGGGTAAAATTACGAACCCAACTAAAACTCCGGGTAAAATTACGAACCCAACTAAAACTCCGGGTAAAATTACGAACCCAACTAAAAGTCCGGGTAAAAATACGAACCCAACTAAAAAGTCCGGGTAAAATTACGAACCCAACTAAAAGTCCGGGTAAAAAATTCGAACCCAACTAAAAAGTCCTGGTAAAATTACGAACCCAACTAAAAACTCCGGGTAAAAATACGAACCCAACTAAAACTCCGGGTAAAAGATACGAACCCAACTAAAACTCCGTGTAAAAATACGAACCCAACTAAAACTCCGGGTAAAAATACGAACCCAACTAAAACTCCGGGTAAAAATACGAACCCAACTAAAACTCCGGCTAAAAAATACGAACCCAACCAAAACTCCGTGCAAAAATACTAACCCAACTAAAAAGTCCGGGTAAAAAATACGAACCCAACTAAAACTCCGGGTAAAAATACGAACCCAACTAAAACTCCGGGTAAAATACGAACCCAACTAAAACTCCGGGTAAAAATACGAACCCAACTAAAACTCCGGGTAAAAAATACGAACCCAACTAAAACTCCGGCTAAAAAATACGAACCCAACCAAAGCTCCGGGCAAAATACTAACCCAACTAAAAAGTCCGGGTAAAAAATACGAACCCAACTAAAACTCCGGGTAAAATTACGACCCCAACTAAAACTCCGGGTAAAAAATACGAACCCAACTAAAAAGTATGGGTAAAATTACGAACCCAACTAAAAAGTCCGGGTAAAATTACGAACCCAACTAAAACTCCGGGTAAAATTACGAACTCAACTAAAACTCCGGGTAAATTACGAACCCAACTAAAACTCCGGGTTAAATTACGAACCCAACTAAAAGTCCGGGTAAAAAATACGAACCCAACTAAAAAGGCCGGGTAAAATTACGAACCCAACTAAAACTCCGGGTAAAATTACGAACCCAACTAAAACTCCGGGTAAAATTACGAACCCAAGTAAAACTCCGGGTAAAATTACGAACCCAAGTAAAACTCCGGGTAAAATTACGAACCCAACTAAAACTCCGGGTAAAATTATGAACCCAACTAAAAGTCCGGGTAAAAAATACGAACCCAACTAAAACTCCGGGCAAAAATACTAACCCAACTAAAAAGTCCGGGTAAAAAATACGAACCCAACTAAAACTCCGGGTAAAAATACGAACCCAACTAAAACTCCGGGTAAAAAATACGAACCCAACTAAAACTCCGGGTAAAATTACGAACCCAACTAAAAGTCCGGGTAAAAAATACGAACCCAACTAAAAAATCCGGGTAACTCTAGACTCCGGGTAAAATTACGAACCCAACTAAAACTCCGGGTAAAATTACGAACCCAACTAAAACTCCGGGTAAAATTACGAACCCAACTAAAAGTCCGGGTACAAAATACGAACCCAACTAAAAGGTCCGGGTAAGATTACGAACTCAACTAAAAACTCCGGGTAAAATTATGAACCCAACTAAAAGTCCGGGTAAAAAATTCGAACCCCACTAAAAAGTCCGGGTAAAATTACGAACCCAACTAAAACTCCGGTAAGATTACGAACCCAACTAAAAAGTCCGGGTAAAATTACGAACCCAACTAAAAAGTCCGGGTGAAATTACGAACCCAACTAAAAAGTCCGGGGTAAAATTACGAACCCAACTAAAACTCCGGGTAAAATTACGAACTCAACTAAAACTCCGGATAAAATTACGAACCCAACTAAAACTCCGGGTAAAATTACGAACCAAACTAAAAGTCCGGGCAAAAAAATGCGAACCCAACTAAAAAGTCCGGGTAAAATTACGAACCCAACTAAAACTCCGGGTAAAATTACGAACCCAACTAAAACTCCGGGTAAAATTACGAACCCAACTAAAACTCCGGGTAAGATTACGAACCCAACTAAAAAGTCCGGGTAAAATTACGAACCCAACTAAAAAGTCCGGGGTAAAATTACCAACCCAAATAAAAAGTCCGGGTAAAATTACTAACCCAACTAAAACTACGGGTAAAATTACGAACTCAACTAAAACTCCGGGTAAAATTACGAACCCAACTAAAACTCCGGGTAAAATTACGAACCCAACTAAAACTCCGGGTAAAAAATATGAACCCAACTAAAACTCCGGGTAAAATTACAACACAACAAAAACTCCGGGTAAAATACGAACCCAACTAAAACTCCGGGTAAAAATACGAACCCAACTAAAACTCCGGGTAAAAAATACGAACCCAACTAAAACTCCGGGTAAAAAATTCGAACCCAACTAAAACTCCGGGTAAATTACGAACCCACTAAAAGTCCGGGTAAAAAAAATACGAACCCAACTAAAAAGTCCGGGTAAAATTACGAACCCAACTAAAACTCGGGTAAAATTACGACCCCAACTAAAACTCCGGGTAAAAAATACGAACCCAACTAAAAAGTCCGGGTAAAATTACGAACCCAACTAAAAAGTCCGGGTAAAATTACGAACCCAACTAAAACTCCGCGTAAAATTACGAACTCAACTAAAACTCCGGGTAAAATTACGAACCCAACTAAAACTCCGGGTAAAATTACGAACCCAACTAAAAGTCCGGGTAAAAAATACGAACCCAACTAAAAAGGCCGGGTAAAATTACGAACCCAACTAAAACTCCGGGTAAAATTACGAACCCAACTAAAACTCCGGGTAAAATTACGAACCCAAGTAAAACTCCGGGTAAAATTACGAACCCAAGTAAAACTCCGGGTAAAATTACGAACCCAACTAAAAGTCCGGGTAAAAAATACGAACCCAACTAAAAAGTCCGGGTAAAATTACGAACCCAACTAAAAGTCCGGGTAAAAAATTCGAACCCAACTAAAAAGTCCTGGTAAAATTACGAACCCAACTAAAACTCCGGGTAAAAATACGAACCCAACTAAAACTCCGGGTAAAAGATACGAACCCAACTAAAACTCCGGGTAAAAATACGAACCCAACTAAAACTCCGGGTAAAAATACGAACCCAACTAAAACTCCGGGTAAAAAATACGAACCCAACTAAAACTCCGGCTAAAAAATACGAACCCAACCAAAACTCCGTGCAAAAATACTAACCCAACTAAAAAGTCCGGGTAAAAAATACGAACCCAACTAAAACTCCGGGTAAAAATACGAACCCAACTAAAACTCCGGGTAAAAATACGAACCCAACTAAAACTCCGGGTAAAAATACGAACCCAACTAAAACTCCGGGTAAAAAATACGAACCCAACTAAAACTCCGGCTAAAAAATACGAACCCAACCAAAGCTCCGGGCAAAAATACTAACCCAACTAAAAAGTCCGGGTATAAAATACGAACCCAACTAAAACTCCGGGTAAAATTACGACCCCAACTAAAACTCCGGGTAAAAAATACGAACCCAACTAAAAAGTATGGGTAAAATTACGAACCCAACTAAAAAGTCCGGGTAAAATTACGAACCCAACTAAAACTCCGGGTAAAATTACGAACTCAACTAAAACTCCGGGTAAAATTACGAACCCAACTAAAACTCCGGGTAAAATTACGAACCCAACTAAAAGTCCGGGTAAAAAATACGAACCCAACTAAAAAGGCCGGGTAAAATTACGAACCCAACTAAAACTCCGGGTAAAATTACGAACCCAACTAAAACTCCGGGTAAAATTACGAACCCAAGTAAAACTCCGGGTAAAATTACGAACCCAAGTAAAACTCCGGGTAAAATTACGAACCCAACTAAAACTCCGGGTAAAATTATGAACCCAACTAAAAGTCCGGGTAAAAAATACGAACCCAACTAAAACTCCGGGCAAAAATACTAACCCAACTAAAAAGTCCGGGTAAAAAATACGAACCCAACTAAAACTCCGGGTAAAAATACGAACCCAACTAAAACTCCGGGTAAAAAATACGAACCCAACTAAAACTCCGGGTAAAATTACGAACCCAACTAAAAGTCCGGGTAAAAAATACGAACCCAACTAAAAAATCCGGGTAAAATTACGAACCCAACTAAAACTCCGGGTAAAATTACGAACCCAACTAAAACTCCGGGTAAAATTACGAACCCAAGTAAAACTCCGGGTAAAATTACGAACCCAACTAATACTCCGGGTAAAATTACGAACCCAACTAAAAGTCCGGGTAAAAATACGAACCCAACTAAAAAGTCCGGGTAACTCTAGACTCCGGGTAAAATTACGAACCCAACTAAAACTCCGGGTAAAATTACGAACCCAACTAAAACTCCGGGTAAAATTACGAACCCAACTAAAAGTCCGGGTACAAAATACGAACCCAACTAAAAGGTCCGGGTAAGATTACGAACTCAACTAAAACTCCGGGTAAAATTATGAACCCAACTAAAAGTCCGGGTAAAAAATTCGAACCCCACTAAAAAGTCCGGGTAAAATTACGAACCCAACTAAAACTCCGGGTAAGATTACGAACCCAACTAAAAAGTCCGGGTAAAATTACGAACCCAACTAAAAAGTCCGGGTGAAATTACGAACCCAACTAAAAAGTCCGGGTAAAATTACGAACCCAACTAAAACTCCGGGTAAAATTACGAACTCAACTAAAACTCCGGGTAAAATTACGAACCCAACTAAAACTCCGGGTAAAATTACGAACCAAACTAAAAGTCCGGGTAAAAAATGCGAACCCAACTAAAAAGTCCGGGTAAAATTACGAACCCAACTAAAACTCCGGGTAAAATTACGAACCCAACTAAAACTCCGGGTAAAATTACGAACCCAAGTAAAACTCCGGGTAAAATTACGAACCCAACTAAAACTCCGGGTAAAATTACGAAACCAACTAAAACTCCGGGTAAAATTACGAACCCAACTAAAAGTCCGGGTAAAAAATACGAACCCAACTAAAAAGTCCGGGTAAAATTACGAACCCAAGTAAAACTCCGGGTAAAATTACGAACCCAACTAAGACTTCGGGTAAAATTACGAACCCAACTAAAAAGTCCGGGTAAAATTACCAACCCAAATAAAAAGTCCGGGTAAAATTACTAACCCAACTAAAACTCCGGGTAAAATTACGAACTCAACTAAAACTCCGGGTAAAATTACGAACCCAACTAAAACTCCGGGTAAAATTACGAACCCAACTAAAACTCCGGGTAAAAAATATGAACCCAACTAAAACTCCGGGTAAAATTACCAACACAACAAAAACTCCGGGTAAAAATACGAACCCAACTAAAACTCCGGGTAAAAATACGAACCCAACTAAAACTCCGGGTAAAAAATACGAACCCAACTAAAACTCCGGGTAAAAAATTCGAACCCAACTAAAACTCCGGGTAAAATTACGAACCCAACTAAAAGTCCGGGTAAAAAATACGAACTCAACTAAAAAGTCCGGGTAAAATTACGAACCCAACTAAAACTCCGGGTAAAATTACGACCCCAACTAAAACTCCGGGTAAAAAATACGAACCCAACTAAAAAGTCCGGGTAAAATTACGAACCCAACTAAAAAGTCCGGGTAAAATTACGAACCCAACTAAAACTCCGCGTAAAATTACGAACTCAACTAAAACTCCGGGTAAAATTACGAACCCAACTAAAACTCCGGGTAAAATTACGAACCCAACTAAAAGTCCGGGTAAAAAATACGAACCCAACTAAAAAGGCCGGGTAAAATTACGAACCCAACTAAAACTCCGGGTAAAATTACGAACCCAACTAAAACTCCGGGTAAAATTACGAACCCAAGTAAAACTCCGGGTAAAATTACGAACCCAAGTAAAACTCCGGGTAAAATTACGAACCCAACTAAAACTCCGGGCAAAATTATGAACCCAACTAAAAGTCCGGGTAAAAAATACGAACCCAACTAAAACTCCGGGCAAAAATACTAACCCAACTAAAAAGTCCGGGTAAAAAATACGAACCCAACTAAAACTCCAGGTAAAAATACGAACCCAACTAAAACTCCGGGTAAAAAATACGAACCCAACTAAAACTCCGGGTAAAATTACGAACCCAACTAAAAGTCCGGGTAAAAAATACGAACCCAACTAAAAAGTCCGGGTAAAATTACGAACCCAACTAAAACTCCGGGTAAAATTACGAACCCAACTAAAACTCCGGGTAAAATTACGAACCCAAGTAAAACTCCGGGTAAAATTACGAACCCAAGTAAAACTCCGGGTAAAATTACGAACCCAACCAAAACTCCGGGTAAAATTACGAACCCAACTAAAACTCCGGGTAAAATTACGAACCCAACTAAAAGTCCGGGTAAAAAATTCAAACTCAACTAAAAAGTCCGGGTAAAATTACGAACCCAACTAAAACTCCGCGTAAAATTACGAACCCAACTAAAACTCCGGGTAAAATTACGAACCCAAGTAAAACTCCGGGTAAAATTACGAACCCAAGTAAAACTCCGGGTAAAATTACGAATTAAACTAAAACTCCGGGTAAAATTACGAACCCAACTAAAACTCCGGGTAAAAAAATACGAATCCAACTAAAACTCCGGGCAAAAATACTAACCCAACTAAAAAGTCCGGGTAAAATTACGAACCCAACTAAAAGTCCGGGTAAAAAATTCGAACCCAACTAAAAAGTCCGGGTAAAATTACGAACCCAACTAAAACTCCGGGTAAAAATACGAACCCAACTAAAAGTCCGGGTAAAAAATACGAACCCAACTAAAACTCCGGGTAAAAATACGAACCCAACTAAAACTCCGGGTAAAAATACGAACCCAACTAAAACTCCGGGTAAAAAATACGAACCCAACTAAAACTCCGGCTAAAAAATACGAACCCAACCAAAGCTCCGGGCAAAAATACTAACCCAACTAAAAAGTCCGGGTAAAAAATACGAACCAACTAAAACTCCGGGTAAAAATACGAACCCAACTAAAACTCCGGGTAAAAATACGAACCCAACTAAAACTCCGGGTAAAAAATACGAACCCAACTAAAACTCCGGGTAAAAAATACGAACCCAACTAAAAAGTCCGGTAAAAAATATGAACCCAACTAAAACTCCGGGTAAAATTACCAACACAACTAAAAAGTCCGGGTAAAATTGCGAACCCAACTAAAACTCCGGGTAAAATTACGAACCCAACTAAAACTCCGGGTAAAAAATATGGCACCCAACTAAAAAGTCCGGGTAAAATTACGATCCCAACTAAAAAGTCCGGGTAAAATTACGAACCCAACTAAAAAGTCCGGGTATAATTACGAACCCAACTAAAAAGTCCGGGTAAAATTACGAACTCAACTAAAACTCCGGGTAAAATTACGAACCCAACTAAAACTCCGGGTAAAAAATACGAACCCAACTAAAACTCCGGGTAAAAATACGAACCCAACTAAAACTCCGGGTAAAAATACGAACCCAACTAAAACTCCGGGTAAAAAATACGAACCCAACTAAAACTCCGGCTAAAAAATACGAACCCAACCAAAACTCCGGGCAAAAATACTAACCCAACTAAAAAGTCCGGGTAAAAAATACGAACCCAACTAAAACTCCGGGTAAAAATACGAACCCAACTAAAACTCCGGGTAAAAATACGAACCCAACTAAAACTCCGGGTAAAAAATACGAACCCAACTAAAACTCCGGGTAAAAAATACGAACCCAACTAAAAAGTCCGGTAAAAAATATGAACCCAACTAAAACTCCGGGTAAAATTACCAACACAACTAAAAAGTCCGGGTAAAATTACGAACCCAACTAAAACTCCGGGTAAAATTACGAACCCAACTAAAACTCCGGGTAAAAAATACGGCACCCAACTAAAAAGTCCGGGTAAAATTACGATCCCAACTAAAAAGTCCGGGTAAAATTACGAACCCAACTAAAACTCCGGGTAAAATTACGAACCCAACTAAAACTCCGGGTAAAATTACGAACCCAACTAGAAGTCCGGGTAAAAAATACGAACCCAACTAAAAAGTCCGGGTAAAATTACGAACCCAACTAAAACTCCGGGTAAAAAATGCGACCCCAACTAAAACTCCGTGTAAAAATACGAACCCAACTAAAGCTCCGGGTAAAAATACGAACCCAACTAAAAGTCCGGGTAAAAAATACGAACCCAACTAAAAAGTCCGGGTAAAATTACGAACCCAACTAAAACTCCGGGTAAAATTACGAACCCAACTAAAACTCCGGGTAAAATTACGAACCCAAGTAAAACTCCGGGTAAAATTACGAACCCAAGTAAAACTGCGGGTAAAATTACGAACCCAACTAAAACTCCGGGTAAAATTACGAACCCAACTAAAAGTCCGGGTAAAAATACGAACCCAACTATTAACTCAAGACTCCGGGTAAAATTACGAACCCAACTAAAACTCCGGGTAAAATTACGAACCCAACTAAAACTCCGGGTAAAATTACGAACCCAACTAAAAGTCCGGGTAAAAAATACGAACCCAACTAAAAAGTCCGGGTAAAATTACGAACCCAACTAAAAGTCCGGGTAAAAAATTCGAACCCAACTAAAAAGTCCGGGTAAAATTACGAACCCAACTAAAACTCCGGGTAAAAATACGAACCCAACTAAAACTCCGGGTAAAAAATACGAACCCAACTAAAACTCCGGGTAAAAATACGAACCCAACTAAAACTCCGGGTAAAAATACGAACCCAACTAAAACTCCGGGTAAAAAATACGAACCCAACTAAAACTCCGGCTAAAAAATACGAACCCAACCAAAACTCCGTGCAAAAATACTAACCCAACTAAAAAGTCCGGGTAAAAAATACGAACCCAACTAAAACTCCGGGTAAAAATACGAACCCAACTAAAACTCCGGGTAAAAATACGAACCCAACTAAAACTCCGGGTAAAAAATACGAACCCAACTAAAACTCCGGGTAAAAAATACGAACCCAACTAAAAAGTCCGGTAAAAAATATGAACCCAACTAAAACTCCGGGTAAAATTACCAACACAACTAAAAAGTCCGGGTAAAATTACGAACCCAACTAAAACTCCGGGTAAAAAAATACGAATCCAACTAAAACTCCGGGCAAAAATACTAACCCAACTAAAAAGTCCGGGTAAAATTACGAACCCAACTAAAAGTCCGGGTAAAAAATTCGAACCCAACTAAAAAGTCCGGGTAAAATTACGAACCCAACTAAAACTCCGGGTAAAAATACGAACCCAACTAAAACTCCGGGTAAAAAATACGAACCCAACTAAAACTCCGGGTAAAAATACGAACCCAACTAAAACTCCGGGTAAAAATACGAACCCAACGAAAACTCCGGGTAAAAAATACGAACCCAACTAAAACTCCGGCTAAAAAATACGAACCCAACCAAAGCTCCGGGCAAAAATACTAACTCAACTAAAAAGTCCGGGTAAAAAATACGAACCCAACTAAAACTCCGGGTAAAAATACGAACCCAACTAAAACTCCGGGTAAAAATACGAACCCAACTAAAACTCCGGGTAAAAAATACGAACCCAACTAAAACTCCGGGTAAAAAATACGAACCCAACTAAAAAGTCCGGTAAAAAATATGAACCCAACTAAAACTCCGGGTAAAATTACCAACACAACTAAAAAGTCCGGGTAAAATTACGAACCCAACTAAAACTCCGGGTAAAATTACGAACCCAACTAAAACTCCGGGTAAAAAATACGGCACCCAACTAAAAAGTCCGGGTAAAATTACGATCCCAACTAAAAAGTCCGGGTAAAATTACGAACCCAACTAAAAAGTCCGGGTAAAATTACGAACCCAACTAAAAAGTCGGGTAAAATTACGAACTCAACTAAAACTCCGGGTAAAATTACGAACCCAACTAAAACTCCGGGTAAAAGATACGAACCCAACTAAAACTCCGGGTAAAAATACGAACCCAACTAAAACTCCGGGTAAAAATACGAACCCAACTAAAACTCCGGGTAAAAAATACGAACCCAACTAAAACTCCGGCTAAAAAATACGAACCCAACCAAAACTCCGGGCAAAAATACTAACCCAACTAAAAAGTCCGGGTAAAAAATACGAACCCAACTAAAACTCCGGGTAAAAATACGAACCCAACTAAAACTCCGGGTAAAAATACGAACCCAACTAAAACTCCGCGTAAAAAATACGAACCCAACTAAAACTCCGGGTAAAAAATACGAACCCAACTAAAAAGTCCGGTAAAAAATATGAACCCAACTAAAACTCCGGGTAAAATTACCAACACAACTAAAAAGTCCGGGTAAAATTACGAACCCAACTAAAACTCCGGGTAAAATTACGAACCCAACTAAAACTCCGGGTAAAAAATACGGCACCCAACTAAAAAGTCCGGGTAAAATTACGATCCCAACTAAAAAGTCCGGGTAAAATTACGAACCCAACTAAAACTCCGGGTAAAATTACGAACTCAACTAAAACTCCGGGTAAAATTACGAACCCAACTAAAACTCCGGGTAAAATTACGAACCCAACTAGAAGTCCGGGTAAAAAATACGAACCCAACTAAAAAGTCCGGGTAAAATTACGAACCCAACTAAAACTCCGGGTAAAAAATACGACCCCACTAAAACTCCGTGTAAAAATACGAACCCAACTAAAACTCCGGGTAAAATTACGAACCCAACTAAAAGTCCGGGTAAAAAATACGAACCCAACTAAAAAGTCCGGGTAAAATTACGAACCCAACTAAAACTCCGGGTAAAATTACGAAACCCAACTAAAACTCCGGGTAAAATTACGAACCCAAGTAAAACTCCGGGTAAAATTACGAACCCAACTAAAACTCCGGGTAAAATTACGAACCCAACTAAAAGTCCGGGTAAAAATACGAACCCAACTAAAAAGTCCGGGTAACTCTAGACTCCGGGTAAAATTACGAACCCAACTAAAACTCCGGGTAAAATTACGAACCCAACTAAAACTCCGGGTAAAATTACGAACCCAACTAAAAGTCCGGGTACAAAATACGAACCCAACTAAAAGGTCCGGGTAAGATTACGAACTCAACTAAAACTCCGTGTAAAATTATGAACCCAACTAAAAGTCCGGTAAAAAATTCGAACCCCACTAAAAAGTCCGGGTAAAATTACGAACCCTTACTAAAACTCCGGGTAAGATTACGAACCCAACTAAAAAGTCCGGGTAAAATTACGACCCAACTAAAAAGTCCGGGTGAAATTACGACCCAACTAAAAAGTCCGGGTAAAATTACGAACCCAACTAAAACTCCGGGTAAAATTACGAACTCAACTAAAACTCCGGGTAAAATTACGAACCCAACTAAAACTCCGGGTAAAATTACGAACCCAACTAAAAGTCCGGGTAAAAAATGCGAACCCAACTAAAAAGTCCGGGTAAAATTACGAACCCAACTAAAACTCCGGGTAACAATTACGAACCCAACTAAAACTCCGGGTAAAATTACGAACCCAAGTAAAACTCCGGGTAAAATTACGAACCCAACTAAAACTCCGGGTAAAATTACGAACCCAACTAAAACTCCGGGTAAAATTACGAACCCAACTAAAAGTCCGGGTAAAAAATACGAACCCAACTAAAAAGTCCGGGTAAAATTACGAACCCAAGTAAAACTCCGGGTAAAATTACGAACCCAACTAAGACTTCGGGTAAAATTACGAACCCAACTAAAAAGTCCGGGTAAAATTACCAACCCAAATAAAAAGTCCGGGTAAAATTACTAACCCAACTAAAACTCCGGGTAAAATTACGAACTCAACTAAAACTCCGGGTAAAATTACGAACCCAACTAAAACTCCGGGTAAAATTACGAACCCAACTAAAACTCCGGGTAAAAAATATGAACCCAACTAAAACTCCGGGTAAAATTACGAACACAACAAAAACTCCGGGTAAAAATACGAACCCAACTAAAACTCCGGGTAAAAATACGAACCCAACTAAAACTCCGGGTAAAAAATACGAACCCAACTAAAACTCCGGGTAAAAAATTCGAACCCAACTAAAACTCCGGGTAAAATTACGAACCCAACTAAAAGTCCGGGTAAAAAATACGAACCCAACTAAAAAGTCCGGGTAAAATTACGAACCCAACTAAAACTCCGGGTAAAATTACGACCCCAACTAAAACTCCGGGTAAAAAATACGAACCCAACTAAAAAGTCCGGGTAAAATTACGAACCCAACTAAAAAGTCCGGGTAAAATTACGAACCCAACTAAAACTCCGCGTAAAATTACGAACTCAACTAAAACTCCGGGTAAAATTACGAACCCAACTAAAACTCCGGGTAAAATTACGAACCCAACTAAAAGTCCGGGTAAAAAATACGAACCCAACTAAAAAGGCCGGGTAAAATTACGAACCCAACTAAAACTCCGGGTAAAATTACGAACCCAACTAAAACTCCGGGTAAAATTACGAACCCAAGTAAAACTCCGGGTAAAATTACGAACCCAAGTAAAACTCCGGGTAAAATTACGAACCCAACTAAAACTCCGGGCAAAATTATGAACCCAACTAAAACTCCCGGCAAAAATACTAACCCAACTAAAAAGTCCGGGTAAAAAATACGAACCCAACTAAAACTCCTGGTAAAAAATACGAACCCAACTAAAACTCCGGGTAAAAAATACAAACCCAACTAAAACTCCGGGTAAAATTACGAACCCAACTAAAAGTCCGGGTAAAAAATACGAACCCAACTAAAAAGTCCGGGTAAAATTACAAACCCAACTAAAACTCCGGGTAAAATTACGAACCCAACTAAAACTCCGGGTAAAATTACGAACCCAAGTAAAACTCCGGGTAAAATTACGAACCCAAGTAAAACTCCGGGTAAAATTACGAACCCAACCAAAACTCCGGGTAAAATTACGAACCCAACTAAAACTACGGGTAAAATTACGAACCCAACTAAAAGTCCGGGTAAAAAATTCAAACTCAACTAAAAAGTCCGGGTAAAATTACGAACCCAACTAAAACTCCGGGTAAAATTACGAACCCAACTAAAACTCCGGGTAAAATTACGAACCCAAGTAAAACTCCGGTAAAATTACGAACCCAAGTAAAACTCCGGGTAAAATTACGAATTAATCCGGGTAAAATTACGAACCCAACTAAAACTCCGGGTAAAAAAATACGAATCCAACTAAAACTCCGGGCAAAAATACTAACCCAACTAAAAAGTCCGGGTAAAATTGCGAACCCAACTAAAAGTCCGGGTAAAAAATTCGAACCCAACTAAAAAGTCCGGGTAAAATTACGAACCCAACTAAAACTCCGGGTAAAAATACGAACCCAACTAAAACTCCGGGTAAAAAATACGAACCCAACTAAAACTCCGGGTAAAAATACGAACCCAACTAAAACTCCGGGTAAAAATACGAACCCAACTAAAACTCCGGGTAAAAAATACGAACCCAACTAAAACTCCGGCTAAAAAATACGAACCCAACCAAAGCTCCGGGCAAAAATACTAACCCAACTAAAAAGTCCGGGTAAAAAATACGAACCCAACTAAAACTCCGGGTAAAAATACGAACCCAACTAAAACTCCGGGTAAAAATACGAACCCAACTAAAACTCCGGGTAAAAAATACGAACCCAACTAAAACTCCGGGTAAAAAATACGAACCCAACTAAAAAGTCCGGTAAAAAATATGAACCCAACTAAAACTCCGGGTAAAATTACCAACACAACTAAAAAGTCCGGGTAAAATTGCGAACCCAACTAAAACTCCGGGTAAAATTACGAACCCAACTAAAACTCCGGGTAAAAAATATGGCACCCAACTAAAAAGTCCGGGTAAAATTACGATCCCAACTAAAAAGTCCGGGTAAAATTACGAACCCAACTAAAAAGTCCGGGTAAAATTACGAACCCAACTAAAAAGTCCGGGTAAAATTACGAACTCAACTAAAACTCCGGGTAAAATTACGAACCCAACTAAAACTCCGGGTAAAAAATACGAACCCAACTAAAACTCCGGGTAAAAATACGAACCCAACTAAAACTCCGGGTAAAAATACGAACCCAACTAAAACTCCGGGTAAAAAATACGAACCCAACTAAAACTCCGGCTAAAAAATACGAACCCAACCAAAACTCCGGGCAAAAATACTAACCCAACTAAAAAGTCCGGGTAAAAAATACGAACCCAACTAAGACTCCGGGTAAAAATACGAACCCAACTAAAACTCCGGGTAAAAATACGAACCCAACTAAAACTCCGGGTAAAAAATACGAACCCAACTAAAACTCCGGGTAAAAAATACGAACCCAACTAAAAAGTCCGGTAAAAAATATGAACCCAACTAAAACTCCGGGTAAAATTACCAACACAACTAAAAAGTCCGGGTAAAATTACGAACCCAACTAAAACTCCGGGTAAAATTACGAACCCAACTAAAACTCCGGGTAAAAAATACGGCACCCAACTAAAAAGTCCGGGTAAAATTACGATCCCAACTAAAAAGTCCGGGTAAAATTACGAACCCAACTAAAACTCCGGGTAAAATTACGAACTCAACTAAAACTCCGGGTAAAATTACGAACCCAACTAAAACTCCGGGTAAAATTACGAACCCAACTAGAAGTCCGGGTAAAAAATACGAACCCAACTAAAAAGTCCGGGTAAAATTACGAACCCAACTAAAACTCCGGGTAAAAAATGCGACCCCAACTAAAACTCCGTGTAAAAATACGAACCCAACTAAAGCTCCGGGTAAAAATACGAACCCAACTAAAAGTCCGGGTAAAAAATACGAACCCAACTAAAAAGTCCGGGTAAAATTACGAACCAAACTAAAACTCCGGGTAAAATTACGAACCCAACTAAAACTCCGGGTAAAATTACGAACCCAAGTAAAACTCCGGGTAAAATTACGAACCCAAGTAAAACTCCGGGTAAAATTACGAACCCAACTAAAACTCCGGGTAAAATTACGAACCCAACTAAAACTCCGGGTAAAATTACGAACCCAACTAAAAGTCCGGGTAAAAATACGAACCCAACTATTAACTCAAGACTCCGGGTAAAGTTACGAACCCAACTAAAACTCCGGGTAAAATTACGAACCCAACTAAAACTCCGGGTAAAATTACGAACCCAACTAAAAGTCCGGGTAAAAAATACGAACCCAACTAAAAAGTCCGGGTAAAATTACGAAGCCAACTAAAAGTTCGGGTAAAAAATTCGAACCCAACTAAAAAGTCCGGGTAAAATTACGAACCCAACTAAAACTCCGGGTAAAAATACGAACCCAACTAAAACTCCGGGTAAAAAATACGAACCCAACTAAAACTCCGGGTAAAAATACGAACCCAACTAAAACTCCGGGTAAAAATACGAACCCAACTAAAACTCCGGGTAAAAAATACGAACCCAACTAAAACTCCGGCTAAAAAATACGAACCCAACCAAAACTCCGTGCAAAAATACTAACCCAACTAAAAAGTCCGGGTAAAAAATACGAACCCAACTAAAACTCCGGGTAAAAATACGAACCCAACTAAAACTCCGGGTAAAAATACGAACCCAACTAAAACTCCGGGTAAAAAATACGAACCCAACTAAAACTCCGGGTAAAAAATACGAACCCAACTAAAAAGTCCGGTAAAAAATATGAACCCAACTAAAACTCCGGGTAAAATTACCAACACAACTAAAAAGTCCGGGTAAAATTACGAACCCAACTAAAACTCCGGGTAAAAAAATACGAATCCAACTAAAACTCCGGGCAAAAATACTAACCCAACTAAAAAGTCCGGGTAAAATTACGAACCCAACTAAAAGTCCGGGTAAAAATACGAACCCAACTAAAACTCCGGGTAAAAATACGAACCCAACTAAAACTCCGGGTAAAAATACGAACCCAACTAAAACTCCGGGTAAAAAAATACGAATCCAACTAAAACTCCGGGCAAAAATACTAACCCAACTAAAAAGTCCGGGTAAAATTACGAACCCAACTAAAACTCCGGGTAAAAATACGAACCCAACTAAAACTCCGGGTAAAAAAATACGAATCCAACTAAAACTCCGGGCAAAAATACTAACCCAACTAAAAAGTCCGGGTAAAATTACGAACCCAACTAAAACTCCGGGTAAAAATACGAACCCAACTAAAACTCCGGGTAAAAAATACGAACCCAACTAAAACTCCGGGTAAAAATACGAACCCAACTAAAACTCCGGGTAAAAATACGAACCCAACTAAAACTCCGGGTAAAAAATACGAACCCAACTAAAACTCCGGCTAAAAAATACGAACCCAACCAAAGCTCCGGGCAAAAATACTAACCCAACTAAAAAGTCCGGGTAAAAAATACGAACCCAACTAAAACTCCGGGTAAAAATACGAACCCAACTAAAACTCCGGGTAAAAATACGAACCCAACTAAAACTCCGGGTAGAAAATACGAACCCAACTAAAACTCCGGGTAAAAAATACGAACCCAACTAAAAAGTCCGGTAAAAAATATGAACCCAACTAAAACTCCGGGTAAAATTACCAACACAACTAAAAAGTCCGGGTAAAATTACGAACCCAACTAAAACTCCGGGTAAAATTACGAACCCAACTAAAACTCCGGGTAAAAAATACGGCACCCAACTAAAAAGTCCGGGTAAAATTACGATCCCAACTAAAAAGTCCGGGTAAAATTACGAACCCAACTAAAAGGTCCGGGTAAAATTACGAACCCAACTAAAAAGTCCGGGTAAAATTACGAACTCAACTAAAACTCCGGGTAAAATTACGAACCCAACTAAAACTCCGGGTAAAAAATACGAACCCAACTAAAACTCCGGGTAAAAATACGAACCCAACTAAAACTCCGGGTAAAAATACGAACCCAACTAAAACTCCGGGTAAAAAATACGAACCCAACTAAAACTCCGGCTAAAAAATACGAACCCAACCAAAACTCCGGGCAAAAATACTAACCCAACTAAAAAGTCCGGGTAAAAAATACGAACCCAACTAAAACTCCGGGTAAAAATACGAACCCAACTAAAACTCCGGGTAAAAATACGAACCCAACTAAAACTCCGGGTAAAAAATACGAACCCAACTAAAACTCCGGGTAAAAAATACGAACCCAACTAAAAAGTCCGGTAAAAAATATGAACCCAACTAAAACTCCGAGTAAAATTACCAACACAACTAAAAAGTCCGGGTAAAATTACGAACCCAACTAAAACTCCGGGTAAAATTACGAACCCAACTAAAACTCCGGGTAAAAAATACGGCACCCAACTAAAAAGTCCGGGTAAAATTACGATCCCAACTAAAAAGTCCGGGTAAAATTACGAACCCAACTAAAACTCCGGGTAAAATTACGAATTCAACTAAAACTCCGGGTAAAATTACGAACCCAACTAAAACTCCGGGTAAAATTACGAACCCAACTAGAAGTCCGGGTAAAAAATACGAACCCAACTAAAAAGTCCGGGTAAAATTACGAACCCAACTAAAACTCCGGGTAAAAATACGACCCCAACTAAAACTCCGTGTAAAAATACGAACCCAACTAAAGCTCCGGGTAAAAATACGAACCCAACTAAAAGTCCGGGTAAAAAATACGAACCCAACTAAAAAGTCCGGGTAAAATTACGAACCAAACTAAAACTCCGGGTAAAATTACGAACCCAACTAAAACTCCGGGTAAAATTACGAACCCAAGTAAAACTCCGGGTAAAATTACGAACCCAAGTAAAACTCCGGGTAAAATTACGAACCCAACTAAAACTCCGGGTAAAATTACGAACCCAACTAAAACTCCGGGTAAAATTACGAACCCAACTAAAAGTCCGGGTAAAAATACGAACCCAACTATTAACTCAAGACTCCGGGTAAAGTTACGAACCCAACTAAAACTCCGGGTAAAATTACGAACCCAACTAAAACTCCGGGTAAAATTACGAACCCAACTAAAAGTCCGGGTAAAAAATACGAACCCAACTAAAAAGTCCGGGTAAAATTACGAAGCCAACTAAAAGTTCGGGTAAAAAATTCGAACCCAACTAAAAAGTCCGGGTAAAATTACGAACCCAACTAAAACTCCGGGTAAAAATACGAACCCAACTAAAACTCCGGGTAAAAAATACGAACCCAACTAAAACTCCGGGTAAAAATACGAACCCAACTAAAACTCCGGGTAAAAATACGAACCCAACTAAAACTCCGGGTAAAAAATACGAACCCAACTAAAACTCCGGCTAAAAAATACGAACCCAACCAAAACTCCGTGCAAAAATACTAACCCAACTAAAAAGTCCGGGTAAAAAATACGAACCCAACTAAAACTCCGGGTAAAAATACGAACCCAACTAAAACTCCGGGTAAAAATACGAACCCAACTAAAACTCCGGGTAAAAAATACGAACCCAACTAAAACTCCGGGTAAAAAATACGAACCCAACTAAAAAGTCCGGTAAAAAATATGAACCCAACTAAAACTCCGGGTAAAATTACCAACACAACTAAAAAGTCCGGGTAAAATTACGAACCCAACTAAAACTCCGGGTAAAAAAATACGAATCCAACTAAAACTCCGGGCAAAAATACTAACCCAACTAAAAAGTCCGGGTAAAATTACGAACCCAACTAAAAGTCCGGGTAAAAATACGAACCCAACTAAAACTCCGGGTAAAAAATACGAACCCAACTAAAACTCCGGGTAAAAATACGAACCCAACTAAAACTCCGGGTAAAAAAATACGAATCCAACTAAAACTCCGGGCAAAAATACTAACCCAACTAAAAAGTCCGGGTAAAATTACGAACCCAACTAAAACTCCGGGTAAAAATACGAACCCAACTAAAACTCCGGGTAAAAAAATACGAATCCAACTAAAACTCCGGGCAAAAATACTAACCCAACTAAAAAGTCCGGGTAAAATTACGAACCCAACTAAAACTCCGGGTAAAAATACGAACCCAACTAAAACTCCGGGTAAAAAATACGAACCCAACTAAAACTCCGGGTAAAAATACGAACCCAACTAAAACTCCGGGTAAAAATACGAACCCAACTAAAACTCCGGGTAAAAAATACGAACCCAACTAAAACTCCGGCTAAAAAATACGAACCCAACCAAAGCTCCGGGCAAAAATACTAACCCAACTAAAAAGTCCGGGTAAAAAATACGAACCCAACTAAAACTCCGGGTAAAAATACGAACCCAACTAAAACTCCGGGTAAAAATACGAACCCAACTAAAACTCCGGGTAGAAAATACGAACCCAACTAAAACTCCGGGTAAAAAATACGAACCCAACTAAAAAGTCCGGTAAAAAATATGAACCCAACTAAAACTCCGGGTAAAATTACCAACACAACTAAAAAGTCCGGGTAAAATTACGAACCCAACTAAAACTCCGGGTAAAATTACTAACCCAACTAAAACTCCGGGTAAAAAATACGGCACCCAACTAAAAAGTCCGGGTAAAATTACGATCCCAACTAAAAAGTCCGGGTAAAATTACGAACCCAACTAAAAAGTCCGGGTAAAATTACGAACCCAACTAAAAAGTCCGGGTAAAATTACGAACTCAACTAAAACTCCGGGTAAAATTACGAACCCAACTAAAACTCCGGGTAAAAAATACGAACCCAACTAAAACTCCGGGTAAAAATACGAACCCAACTAAAACTCCGGGTAAAAATACGAACCCAACTAAAACTCCGGGTAAAAAATACGAACCCAACTAAAACTCCGGCTAAAAAATACGATCCCAACCAAAACTCCGGGCAAAAATACTAACCCAACTAAAAAGTCCGGGTAAAAAATACGAACCCAACTAAAACTCCGGGTAAAAATACGAACCCAACTAAAACTCCGGGTAAAAATACGAACCCAACTAAAACTCCGGGTAAAAAATACGAACCCAACTAAAACTCCGGGTAAAAAATACGAACCCAACTAAAAAGTCCGGTAAAAAATATGAACCCAACTAAAACTCCGGGTAAAATTACCAACACAACTAAAAAGTCCGGGTAAAATTACGAACCCAACTAAAACTCCGGGTAAAATTACGAACCCAACTAAAACTCCGGGTAAAAAATACGGCACCCAACTAAAAAGTCCGGGTAAAATTACGATCCCAACTAAAAAGTCCGGGTAAAATTACGAACCCAACTAAAACTCCGGGTAAAATTACGAACTCAACTAAAACTCCGGGTAAAATTACGAACCCAACTAAAACTCCGGGTAAAATTACGAACCCAACTAGAAGTCCGGGTAAAAAATACGAACCCAACTAAAAAGTCCGGGTAAAATTACGAACCCAACTAAAACTCCGGGTAAAAATACGACCCCAACTAAAACTCCGTGTAAAAATACGAACCCAACTAAAGCTCCGGGTAAAAATACGAACCCAACTAAAAGTCCGGGTAAAAAATACGAACCCAACTAAAAAGTCCGGGTAAAATTACGAACCCAACTAAAACTCCGGGTAAAATTACGAACCCAACTAAAACTCCGGGTAAAATTACGAACCCAAGTAAAACTCCGGGTAAAATTACGAACCCAAGTAAAACTCCGGGTAAAATTACGAACCCAACTAAAACTCCGGGTAAAATTACGAACCCAACTAAAACTCCGGGTAAAATTACGAACCCAACTAAAAGTCCGGGTAAATATACGAACCCAACTATTAACTCAAGACTCCGGGTAAAATTACGAACCCAACTGAAACTCCGGGTAAAATTACGAACCCAACTAAAACTCCGGGTAAAATTACGAACCCAACTAAAAGTCCGGGTAAAAAATACGAACCCAACTAAAAAGTCCGGGTAAAATTACGAACCCAACTAAAAGTCCGGGTAAAAAATTCGAACCCAACTAAAAAGTCCGGGTAAAATTACGAACCCAACTAAAACTCCGGGTAAAAATACGAACCCAACTAAAACTCCGGGTAAAAGATACGAACCCAACTAAAACTCCGGGTAAAAATACGAACCCAACTAAAACTCCGGGTAAAAATACGAACCCAACTAAAACTCCGGGTAAAAAATACGAACCCAACTAAAACTCCGGCTAAAAAATACGAACCCAACCAAAACTCCGTGCAAAAATACTAACCCAACTAAAAAGTCCGGGTAAAAAATACGAACCCAACTAAAACTCCGGGTAAAAATACGAACCCAACTAAAACTCCGGGTAAAAATACGAACCCAACTAAAACTCCGGGTAAAAAATACGAACCCAACTAAAACTCCGGGTAAAAAATACGAACCCAACTAAAAAGTCCGGTAAAAAATATGAACCCAACTAAAACTCCGGGTAAAATTACCAACACAACTAAAAAGTCCGGGTAAAATTACGAACCCAACTAAAACTCCGGGTAAAATGACGAACCCAACTAAAACTCCGGGTAAAAAATACGGCACCCAATTAAAAAGTCCGGGTAAAATTACGATCCCAACTAAAAAGTCCGGGTAAAATTACGAACCCAACTAAAACTCCGGGTAAAATTACGAACTCAACTAAAACTCCGGGTAAAATTACGAACCCAACTAAAAAGTCCGGGTAAAATTACGAACCCAACTAGAAGTCCGGGTAAAAAATACGAACCCAACTAAAAAGTCCGGGTAAAATTACGAACCCAAGTAAAACTCCGGGTAAAATTACGAACCCAAGTAAAACTCCGGGTAAAATTACGAACCCAACTAAAACTGCGGGTAAAAAATACGAACCCAACTAAAAGTCCGGGTAAAAATACGAACCCAACTAAAACTCCGGGTAAAATTACGAACCCAACTAAAACTCCGGGTAAAATTACGAACCCAACTAAAACTCCGGGTAAAATTACGAACCCAAGTAAAACTCCGGGTAAAATTACGAACCCAAGTAAAACTCCGGGTAAAATTACGAACCCAACTAAAACTCCGGGTAAGATTACGAACCCAACTAAAACTCCGGGTAAAATTACGAACCCAACTAAAAGGTCCGGGTAAAATTACGAACCCAACTAAAACTCCGGGTAAAATTACGACCCCAACTAAAACTCCGGGTAAAAAATACGAACCCAACTAAAAAGTATGGGTAAAATTACGAACCCAACTAAAAAGTCCGGGTAAAATTACGAACCCAACTAAAACTCCGGGTAAAATTACGAACTCAACTAAAACTCCGGGTAAAATTACGAACCCAACTAAAACTCCGGGTAAAATTACGAACCCAACTAAAAGTCCGGGTAAAAAATACGAACCCAACTAAAACTCCGGGTAAAATTACGAACCCAACTAAAACTCCGGGTAAAATTACGAACCCAAGTAAAACTCCGGGTAAAATTACGAACCCAAGTAAAACTCCGGGTAAAATTACGAACCCAACTAAAACTCCGGATAAAATTATGAACTCAACTAAAAGTCCGGGTAAAAAATACGAACCCAACTAAAACTCCGGGCAAAAATACTAACCCAACTAAAAAGTCCGGGTAAAAAATACGAACCCAACTAAAACTCCGGGTAAAAATACGAACCCAACTAAAACTCCGGGTAAAAAATACGAACCCAACTAAAACTCCGGGTAAAATTACGAACCCAACTAAAAGTCCGGGTAAAAAATACGAACCCAACTAAAAAGTCCGGGTAAAATTACGAACCCAACTAAAACTCCGGGTAAAATTACGAACCCAAGTAAAACTCCGGGTAAAATTACGAACCCAACTAAAACTCCGGGTAAAATTACGAACCCAACTAAAAGTCCGGGTAAAAAATACGAACCCAACTAAAAAGTCCGGGTAAAATTACGAACCCAAGTAAAACTCCGGGTAAAATTACGAACCCAACTAAGACTTCGGTTAAAATTACGAACCCAACTAAAAAGTCCGGGTAAAATTACCAACCCAAATAAAAAGTCCGGGTAAAATTACTAACCCAACTAAAACTCGGGGTAAAATTACGAACTCAACTAAAACTCCGGGTAAAATTACGAACCCAACTAAAACTCCGGGTAAAATTACGAACCCAACTAAAACTCCGGGTAAAAAATATGAACCCAACTAAAACTCCGGGTAAAATTACCAACACAACAAAAACTCCGGGTAAAAATACGAACCCAACTAAAACTCCGGGTAAAAATACGAACCCAACTAAAACTCCGGGTAAAAGATATGAACCCAACTAAAACTCCGGGTAAAATTACCAACACAACTAAAACTCCGGGTAAAAATACGAACCCAACTAAAACTCCGGGTAAAAAATACGAACCCAACTAAAACTCCGGGTAAAAAATTCGAACCCAACTAAAACTCCGGGTAAAATTACGAACCCAACTAAAAGTCCGGGTAAAAAATACGAACCCAACTAAAAAGTCCGGGTAAAATTACGAACCCAACTAAAACTCCGGGTAAAATTACGACCCCAACTAAAATTCCGGGTAAAAAATACGAACCCAACTAAAAAGTCCGGGTAAAATTACGAACCCAACTAAAAAGTCCGTGTAAAATTACGAACCCAACTAAAACTCCGGGTAAAATTACGAACTCAACTAAAACTCCGGGTAAAATTACGAACCCAACTAAAACTCCGGGTAAAATTACGAACCCAACTAAAAGTCCGGGTAAAAAATACGAACCCAACTAAAAAGGCCGGGTAAAATTACGAACCCAACTAAAACTCCGGGTAAAATTACGAACCCAAGTAAAACTCCGGGTAAAATTACGAACCCAAGTAAAACTCCGGGTAAAATTACGAACCCAACTAATACTCCGGGCAAAATTATGAACCCAACTAAAAGTCCGGGTAAAAAATACGAACCCAACTAAAACTCCGGGCAAAAATACTAACCCAACTAAAAAGTCCGGGTAAAAAATACGAACCCAACTAAAACTCCGGGTAAAAATACGAATCCAACTAAAACTCCGGGTAAAAAATACGAACCCAACTAAAACTCCGGGTAAAATTACGAACCCAACTAAAAGTCCGGGTAAAAAATACGAACCCAACTAAAAAGTCCGGGTAAAATTACGAACCCAACTAAAACTCCGGGTAAAATTACGAACCCAACTAAAACTCCGGGTAAAATTACGAACCCAAGTAAAACTCCGGGTAAAATTACGAACCCAAGTAAAACTCCGGGTAAAATTACGAACCCAACCAAAACTCCGGGTAAAATTACGAACCCAACTAAAACTCCGGGTAAAATTACGAACCCAACTAAAAGTCCGGGTAAAAAATTCGAACCCAACTAAAAAGTCCGGGTAAAATTACGAACCCAACTAAAACTCCGGGTAAAAAATACGAACCCAACTAAAACTCCGGCTAAAAAATACGATCCCAACCAAAACTCCGGGCAAAAATACTAACCCAACTAAAAAGTCCGGGTAAAAAATACGAACCCAACTAAAACTCCGGGTAAAAATACGAACCCAACTAAAACTCCGGGTAAAAATACGAACCCAACTAAAACTCCGGGTAAAAAATACGAACCCAACTAAAACTCCGGGTAAAAAATACGAACCCAACTAAAAAGTCCGGTAAAAAATATGAACCCAACTAAAACTCCGGGTAAAATTACCAACACAACTAAAAAGTCCGGGTAAAATTACGAACCCAACTAAAACTCCGGGTAAAATTACGAACCCAACTAAAACTCCGGGTAAAAAATACGGCACCCAACTAAAAAGTCCGGGTAAAATTACGATCCCAACTAAAAAGTCCGGGTAAAATTACGAACCCAACTAAAACTCCGGGTAAAATTACGAACTCAACTAAAACTCCGGGTAAAATTACGAACCCAACTAAAACTCCGGGTAAAATTACGAACCCAACTAGAAGTCCGGGTAAAAAATACGAACCCAACTAAAAAGTCCGGGTAAAATTACGAACCCAACTAAAACTCCGGGTAAAAATACGACCCCAACTAAAACTCCGTGTAAAAATACGAACCCAACTAAAGCTCCGGGTAAAAATACGAACCCAACTAAAAGTCCGGGTAAAAAATACGAACCCAACTAAAAAGTCCGGGTAAAATTACGAACCCAACTAAAACTCCGGGTAAAATTACGAACCCAACTAAAACTCCGGGTAAAATTACGAACCCAAGTAAAACTCCGGGTAAAATTACGAACCCAAGTAAAACTCCGGGTAAAATTACGAACCCAACTAAAACTCCGGGTAAAATTACGAACCCAACTAAAACTCCGGGTAAAATTACGAACCCAACTAAAAGTCCGGGTAAATATACGAACCCAACTATTAACTCAAGACTCCGGGTAAAATTACGAACCCAACTGAAACTCCGGGTAAAATTACGAACCCAACTAAAACTCCGGGTAAAATTACGAACCCAACTAAAAGTCCGGGTAAAAAATACGAACCCAACTAAAAAGTCCGGGTAAAATTACGAACCCAACTAAAAGTCCGGGTAAAAAATTCGAACCCAACTAAAAAGTCCGGGTAAAATTACGAACCCAACTAAAACTCCGGGTAAAAATACGAACCCAACTAAAACTCCGGGTAAAAGATACGAACCCAACTAAAACTCCGGGTAAAAATACGAACCCAACTAAAACTCCGGGTAAAAATACGAACCCAACTAAAACTCCGGGTAAAAAATACGAACCCAACTAAAACTCCGGCTAAAAAATACGAACCCAACCAAAACTCCGTGCAAAAATACTAACCCAACTAAAAAGTCCGGGTAAAAAATACGAACCCAACTAAAACTCCGGGTAAAAATACGAACCCAACTAAAACTCCGGGTAAAAATACGAACCCAACTAAAACTCCGGGTAAAAAATACGAACCCAACTAAAACTCCGGGTAAAAAATACGAACCCAACTAAAAAGTCCGGTAAAAAATATGAACCCAACTAAAACTCCGGGTAAAATTACCAACACAACTAAAAAGTCCGGGTAAAATTACGAACCCAACTAAAACTCCGGGTAAAATGACGAACCCAACTAAAACTCCGGGTAAAAAATACGGCACCCAATTAAAAAGTCCGGGTAAAATTACGATCCCAACTAAAAAGTCCGGGTAAAATTACGAACCCAACTAAAACTCCGGGTAAAATTACGAACTCAACTAAAACTCCGGGTAAAATTACGAACCCAACTAAAAAGTCCGGGTAAAATTACGAACCCAACTAGAAGTCCGGGTAAAAAATACGAACCCAACTAAAAAGTCCGGGTAAAATTACGAACCCAAGTAAAACTCCGGGTAAAATTACGAACCCAAGTAAAACTCCGGGTAAAATTACGAACCCAACTAAAACTGCGGGTAAAAAATACGAACCCAACTAAAAGTCCGGGTAAAAATACGAACCCAACTAAAACTCCGGGTAAAATTACGAACCCAACTAAAACTCCGGGTAAAATTACGAACCCAACTAAAACTCCGGGTAAAATTACGAACCCAAGTAAAACTCCGGGTAAAATTACGAACCCAAGTAAAACTCCGGGTAAAATTACGAACCCAACTAAAACTCCGGGTAAGATTACGAACCCAACTAAAACTCCGGGTAAAATTACGAACCCAACTAAAAGGTCCGGGTAAAATTACGAACCCAACTAAAACTCCGGGTAAAATTACGACCCCAACTAAAACTCCGGGTAAAAAATACGAACCCAACTAAAAAGTATGGGTAAAATTACGAACCCAACTAAAAAGTCCGGGTAAAATTACGAACCCAACTAAAACTCCGGGTAAAATTACGAACTCAACTAAAACTCCGGGTAAAATTACGAACCCAACTAAAACTCCGGGTAAAATTACGAACCCAACTAAAAGTCCGGGTAAAAAATACGAACCCAACTAAAACTCCGGGTAAAATTACGAACCCAACTAAAACTCCGGGTAAAATTACGAACCCAAGTAAAACTCCGGGTAAAATTACGAACCCAAGTAAAACTCCGGGTAAAATTACGAACCCAACTAAAACTCCGGATAAAATTATGAACTCAACTAAAAGTCCGGGTAAAAAATACGAACCCAACTAAAACTCCGGGCAAAAATACTAACCCAACTAAAAAGTCCGGGTAAAAAATACGAACCCAACTAAAACTCCGGGTAAAAATACGAACCCAACTAAAACTCCGGGTAAAAAATACGAACCCAACTAAAACTCCGGGTAAAATTACGAACCCAACTAAAAGTCCGGGTAAAAAATACGAACCCAACTAAAAAGTCCGGGTAAAATTACGAACCCAACTAAAACTCCGGGTAAAATTACGAACCCAAGTAAAACTCCGGGTAAAATTACGAACCCAACTAAAACTCCGGGTAAAATTACGAACCCAACTAAAAGTCCGGGTAAAAAATACGAACCCAACTAAAAAGTCCGGGTAAAATTACGAACCCAAGTAAAACTCCGGGTAAAATTACGAACCCAACTAAGACTTCGGTTAAAATTACGAACCCAACTAAAAAGTCCGGGTAAAATTACCAACCCAAATAAAAAGTCCGGGTAAAATTACTAACCCAACTAAAACTCGGGGTAAAATTACGAACTCAACTAAAACTCCGGGTAAAATTACGAACCCAACTAAAACTCCGGGTAAAATTACGAACCCAACTAAAACTCCGGGTAAAAAATATGAACCCAACTAAAACTCCGGGTAAAATTACCAACACAACAAAAACTCCGGGTAAAAATACGAACCCAACTAAAACTCCGGGTAAAAATACGAACCCAACTAAAACTCCGGGTAAAAGATATGAACCCAACTAAAACTCCGGGTAAAATTACCAACACAACTAAAACTCCGGGTAAAAATACGAACCCAACTAAAACTCCGGGTAAAAAATACGAACCCAACTAAAACTCCGGGTAAAAAATTCGAACCCAACTAAAACTCCGGGTAAAATTACGAACCCAACTAAAAGTCCGGGTAAAAAATACGAACCCAACTAAAAAGTCCGGGTAAAATTACGAACCCAACTAAAACTCCGGGTAAAATTACGACCCCAACTAAAATTCCGGGTAAAAAATACGAACCCAACTAAAAAGTCCGGGTAAAATTACGAACCCAACTAAAAAGTCCGTGTAAAATTACGAACCCAACTAAAACTCCGGGTAAAATTACGAACTCAACTAAAACTCCGGGTAAAATTACGAACCCAACTAAAACTCCGGGTAAAATTACGAACCCAACTAAAAGTCCGGGTAAAAAATACGAACCCAACTAAAAAGGCCGGGTAAAATTACGAACCCAACTAAAACTCCGGGTAAAATTACGAACCCAAGTAAAACTCCGGGTAAAATTACGAACCCAAGTAAAACTCCGGGTAAAATTACGAACCCAACTAATACTCCGGGCAAAATTATGAACCCAACTAAAAGTCCGGGTAAAAAATACGAACCCAACTAAAACTCCGGGCAAAAATACTAACCCAACTAAAAAGTCCGGGTAAAAAATACGAACCCAACTAAAACTCCGGGTAAAAATACGAATCCAACTAAAACTCCGGGTAAAAAATACGAACCCAACTAAAACTCCGGGTAAAATTACGAACCCAACTAAAAGTCCGGGTAAAAAATACGAACCCAACTAAAAAGTCCGGGTAAAATTACGAACCCAACTAAAACTCCGGGTAAAATTACGAACCCAACTAAAACTCCGGGTAAAATTACGAACCCAAGTAAAACTCCGGGTAAAATTACGAACCCAAGTAAAACTCCGGGTAAAATTACGAACCCAACCAAAACTCCGGGTAAAATTACGAACCCAACTAAAACTCCGGGTAAAATTACGAACCCAACTAAAAGTCCGGGTAAAAAATTCGAACCCAACTAAAAAGTCCGGGTAAAATTACGAACCCAACTAAAACTCCGGGTAAAGATACGAACCCAACTAAAACTCCGGGTAAAAAATACGAACCCAACTAAAACTTCGGGTAAAAATACGAACCCAACTAAAACTCCGGGTAAAAATACGAACCCAACTAAAACTCCGGGTAAAAAATACGAACCCAACTAAAACTCCGGCTAAAAAATACGAACCCAACTAAAACTCCGGGCAAAAATACTAACCCAACTAAAAAGTCCGGGTAAAAAATACGAACCCAACTAAAACTCCGGGTAAAAAAACGAACCCAACTCAAAATTCCGGGTAAAAATACGAACCCAACTAAAGCTCCGGGTAAAATTACGAACCCAACTACAAGTCCGGGTAAAAAATACGAACCCAACTAAAAAGTCCGGGTAAAATTACGAACCCAACTAAAACTCCGGGTAAAATTACGAACCCAACTAAAACTCCGGGTAAAATTACGAACCCAAGTAAAACTCCGGGTAAAATTACGAACCCAAGTAAAACTCCGGGTAAAATTACGAACCCAACTAAAACTCCGGGTAAAATTACGAACCCAACTAAAACTCCGGGTAAAATTAGGAACCCAACTAAAAGTCCGAGTAAAAATACGAACCCAACTAAAAAGTCCGGATAACTCAAGACTCCGGGTAAAATTACGAACCCAACTAAAACTCCGGGTAAAATTACGAACCCAACTAAAACTCCGGGTAAAATTACGACCCCAAGTAAAACTCCGGGTAAAATTACGAACCCAACTAAAACTGCGGGTAAAAAATACGAACCCAACTAAAAGTCCGGGTAAAAATACGAACCCAACTAAAACTCCGGGTAAAATTACGAACCCAACTAAAACTCCGGGTAAAATTACGAACCCAACTAAAACTCCGGGTAAAATTACGAACCCAAGTAAAACTCCGGGTAAAATTACGAACCCAAGTAAAACTCCGGGTAAAATTACGAACCCAACTAAAACTCCGGGTAAAATTACGAACCCAACTAAAACTCCGGGTAAAATTAGGAACCCAACTAAAAGTCCGGGTAAAAATACGAACCCAACTAAAAAGTCCGGGTAACTCAAGACTCCGGGTAAAATTACGAACCCAACTAAGACTCCGGGTAAAATTACGAACCCAACTAAAACTCCGGGTAAAATTACGAACCCAACTAAAAGTCCGGGTACAAAATACGAACCCAACTAAAAGGTCCGGGTAAAATTACGAACCCAACTAAAACTCCGGGTAAAATTACGACCCCAACTAAAACTCCGGGTAAAAAATACGAACCCAACTAAAAAGTATGGGTAAAATTACGAACCCAACTAAAAAGTCCGGGTAAAATTACGAACCCAACTAAAACTCCGGGTAAAATTACGAACTCAACTAAAACTCCGGGTAAAATTACGAACCCAACTAAAACTCCGGGTAAAATTACGAACCCAACTAAAAGTCCGGGTAAAAAATACGAACCCAACTAAAAAGGCCGGGTAAAATTACGAACCCAACTAAAACTCCGGGTAAAATTACGAACCCAACTAAAACTCCGGGTAAAATTACGAACCCAAGTAAAACTCCGGGTAAAATTACGAACCCAAGTAAAACTCCGGGTAAAATTACGAACCCAACTAAAACTCCGGGTAAAATTATGAACCCAACTAAAAGTCCGGGTAAAAAATACGAACCCAACTAAAACTCCGGGCAAAAATACTAACCCAACTAAAAAGTCCGGGTAAAAAATACGAACCCAACTAAAACTCCGGGTAAAAATACGAACCCAACTAAAACTCCGTGTAAAAAATACGAACCCAACTAAAACTCCGGGTAAAATTACGAACCCAACTAAAAGTCCGGGTAAAAAATACGAACCCAACTAAAAAGTCCGGGTAAAATTACGAACCCAACTAAAACTCCGGGTAAAATTACGAACCCAACTAAAACTCCGGGTAAAATTACGAACCCAAGTAAAACTCCGGGTAAAATTACGAACCCAACTAAAACTCCGGGTAAAATTACGAACCCAACTAAAAGTCCGGGTAAAAATACGAACCCAACTATAAAGTCCGGGTAACTCTAGACTCCGGGTAAAATTACGAACCCAACTAAAACTCCGGGTAAAATTACGAACCCAACTAAAACTCCGGGTAAAATTACGAACCCAACTAAAAGTCCGGGTACAAAATACGAACCCAACTAAAAGGTCCGGGTAAAATTACGAACTCAACTAAAACTCCGGGTAAAATTATGAACCCAACTAAAAGTCCGGGTAAAAAATTCGAACCCAACTAAAAAGTCCGGGTAAAATTACGAACCCAACTAAAACTCCGGGTAAGATTACGAACCCAACTAAAAAGTCCGGGTAAAATTACGAACCCAACTAAAAAGTCCGGGTAAAATTACGAACCCAACTAAAAAGTCCGGGTAAAATTACGAACCCAACTAAAACTCCGGGTAAAATTACGAACTCAACTAAAACTCCGGGTAAAATTACGAACCCAACTAAAACTCCGGGTAAAATTACGAACCCAACTAAAAGTCCGGGTAAAAAATGCGAACCCAACTAAAAAGTCCGGGTAAAATTACGAACTCAACTAAAACTCCGGGTAAAATTACGAACCCAACTAAAACTCCGGGTAAAATTACGAACCCAAGTAAAACTCCGGGTAAAATTACGAACCCAAGTAAAACTCCGGGTAAAATTACGAACCCAACTAAAACTCCGGGTAAAATTACGAACCCAACTAAAACTCCGGGTAAAATTACGAACCCAACTAAAAGTCCGGGTAAAAAATACGAACCCAACTAAAAAGTCCGGGTAAAATTACGAACCCAAGTAAAACTCCGGGTAAAATTACGAACCCAACTAAGACTTCGGGTAAAATTACGAACCCAACTAAAAAGACCGGGTAAAATTACCAACCCAAATAAAAAGTCCGGGTAAAATTACTAACCCAACTAAAACTCCGGGTAAAATTACGAACTCAACTAAAACTCCGGGTAAAATTACGAACCCAACTAAAACTCCGGGTAAAATTACGAACCCAACTAAAACTCCGGGTAAAAAATATGAACCCAACTAAAACTCCGGGTAAAATTACCAACACAACAAAAACTCCGGGTAAAAATACGAACCCAACTAAAACTCCAGGTAAAAATACGAACCCAACTAAAACTCCGGGTAAAAGATATGAACCCAACTAAAACTCCGGGTAAAATTACCAACACAACTAAAACTCCGGGTAAAAATACGAACCCAACTAAAACTCCGGGTAAAAAATACGAACCCAACTAAAACTCCGGGTAAAAAATTCGAACCCAACTAAAACTCCGGGTAAAATTACGAACCCAACTAAAAGTCCGGGTAAAAAATACGAACCCAACTAAAAAGTCCGGGTAAAATTACGAACCCAACTAAAAAGTCCGGGTAAAATTACGAACCCAACTAAAACTCCGGGTAAAATTACGAACTCAACTAAAACTCCGGGTAAAATTACTAACCCAACTAAAACTCCGGGTAAAATTACGAACCCAACTAAAAGTCCGGGTAAAAAATACGAACCCAACTAAAAAGGCCGGGTAAAATTACGAACCCAACTAAAACTCCGGGTAAAATTACGAACCCAACTAAAACTCCGGGTAAAATTACGAACCCAAGTAAAACTCCGGGTAAAAAATACGAACCCAAGTAAAACTCCGGGTAAAAAATATGAACCCAACTAAAACTCCGGGTAAAATTACCAACACAACTAAAAAGTCCGGGTAAAATTACGAACCCAACTAAAACTCCGGGTAAAATTACGAACCCAACTAAAACTCCGGGTAAAAAATACGGCACCCAACTAAAAAGTCCGGGTAAAATTACGAACCCAACTAAAAAGTCCGGGTAAAATTACGAACCCAACTAAAACTCCGGGTAAAATTACGAACTCAACTAAAACTCCGGGTAAAATTACGAACCCAACTAAAACTCCGGGTAAAATTACGAACCCAACTAAAAGTCCGGGTAAAAAATTCGAACCCAACTAAAAAGTCCGGGTAAAATTACGAACCCAACTAAAACTCCGGGTAAAGATACGAACCCAACTAAAACTCCGGGTAAAAAATACGAACCCAACTAAAACTTCGGGTAAAAATACGAACCCAACTAAAACTCCGGGTAAAAAATACGAACCCAACTAAAACTCCGGCTAAAAAATACGAACCCAACTAAAACTCCGGGCAAAAATACTAACCCAACTAAAAAGTCCGGGTAAAAAATACGAACCCAACTAAAACTCCGGGTAAAAATACGAACCCAACTAAAACTCCGGGTAAAAATACGAACCCAACTAAAACTCCGGGTAAAAAATACGAACCCAACTAAAACTCCGGGTAAAAAATACGAACCCAACTAAAAAGTCCGGTAAAAAATATGAACCCAACTAAAACTCCGGGTAAAATTACCAACACAACTAAAAAGTCCGGGTAAAATTACGAACCCAACTAAAACTCCGGGTAAAATTACGAACCCAACTAAAACTCCGGGTAAAAAATACGGCACCCAACTAAAAAGTCCGGGTAAAATTACGAACCCAACTAAAAAGTCCGGGTAAAATTACGAACCCAACTAAAACTCCGGGTAAAATTACGAACTCAACTAAAACTCCGGGTAAAATTACGAACCCAACTAAAACTCCGGGTAAAATTACGAACCCAACTACAAGTCCGGGTAAAAAATACGAACCCAACTAAAAAGTCCGGGTAAAATTACGAACCCAACTAAAACTCCGGGTAAAATTACGAACCCAACTAAAACTCCGGGTAAAATTACGAACCCAAGTAAAACTCCGGGTAAAATTACGAACCCAAGTAAAACTCCGGGTAAAATTACGAACCCAACTAAAACTCCGGGTAAAATTACGAACCCAACTAAAACTCCGGGTAAAATTAGGAACCCAACTAAAAGTCCGGGTAAAAATACGAACCCAACTAAAAAGTCCGGGTAACTCAAGACTCCGGGTAAAATTACGAACCCAACTAAAACTCCGGGTAAAATTACGAACCCAACTAAAACTCCGGGTAAAATTACGACCCCAACTAAAACTCCGGGTAAAAAATACGAACCCAACTAAAAAGTATGGGTAAAATTACGAACCCAACTAAAAAGTCCGGGTAAAATTACGAACCCAACTAAAACTCCGGGTAAAATTACGAACTCAACTAAAACTCCGGGTAAAATTACGAACCCAACTAAAACTCCGGGTAAAATTACGAACCCAACTAAAAGTCCGGGTAAAAAATACGAACCCAACTAAAAAGGCCGGGTAAAATTACGAACCCAACTAAAACTCCGGGTAAAATTACGAACCCAACTAAAACTCCGGGTAAAATTACGAACCCAAGTAAAACTCCGGGTAAAATTACGAACCCATGTAAAACTCCGGGTAAAATTACGAACCCAACTAAAACTCCGGGTAAAATTATGAACCCAACTAAAAGTCCGGGTAAAAAATACGAACCCAACTAAAACTCCGGGCAAAAATACTAACCCAACTAAAAAGTCCGGGTAAAAAATACGAACCCAACTAAAACTCCGGGTAAAAATACGAACCCAAGAAAACTCCGGGTAAAACATACGAACCCAACTAAAACTCCGGGTAAAATTACGAACCCAACTAAAAGTCCGGGTAAAAAATACGAACCCAACTAAAAAGTCCGGGTAAAATTACGAACCCAACTAAAACTCCGGGTAAAATTACGAACCCAACTAAAACTCCGGGTAAAATTACGAACCCAAGTAAAACTCCGGGTAAAATTACGAACCCAAGTAAAACTCCGGGTAAAATTACGAACCCAACCAAAACTCCGGGTAAAATTACGAACCCAACTAAAACTCCGGGTAAAATTACGAACCCAACTAAAACTCCGGGTAAAATTACGAACCCAACTAAAAGTCCGGGTAAAAAATTCGAACCCAACTAAAAAGTCCGGGTAAAATTACGAACCCAACTAAAACTCCGGGTAAAGATACGAACCCAACTAAAACTCCGGGTAAAAAATACGAACCCAACTAAAACTCCGGGTAAAAATACGAACCCAACTAAAACTCCGGGTAAAAATACGAACCCAACTAAAACTCCGGGTAAAAAATACTGTGACGATCTTAACAGCCGCGAAAACGCCAGAAGTTCTAGGTTATTCCGGAGTATTATTCCATCGAAGCAGCGAAGCGCAAGTAGCGACCGCTCTGGGCAAACGTAGAAAACTCGGGAACATTCCAGAGTATCGATCGATAGGTATATAAGAGAAACTGCCTTGCTCACTAACCAGTAGTATTCAGAGTGCAGTCGGAGTGTTGGCGCGATTATCGATCGACATAAATAGTTCGGAATAAATACTGTGAAGATAAATGTTTATAGTAGCGTTAAGTGACAGTTAGTTTTTAGTGTTCGTGTTTAGTGTTCGTGTTTAATAATTAAGTAATAAGACTGTAATAGTGTTAAATAAATTAGTTGACTATTTTAATATACCGAGTGTTTTAATTCACACCTTAACGAACGAAAAACGCTACATTGGTGTCAGGTGTGGGGTGTGAATTGGACATTAGTGAAAATAAAATTGAAGTGAAATAAATCGGACTAATTAACGTGCGTGAAAATGGCGAAACTAGCGGACTTAAAAGTTAGTGAGCTGAAAAAGGAGCTGGAGGAAAGGGACTGCGCTACGACGGGGAAGAAAGCGGACTTGCAGGAGCGGCTTCGTAAAGCATTAATTGAAGAAGGCAATGACCCGGACAACTTTGTTTTTGCTAGTGCAAGTGATATCGGCCAAATGCTGCAATGTTTGGAGACTAAATTGCTAGAAAACTCCGCCGACCTGGAGGCTAAATTGCTGGAAAATTCCGCCGACCTGGCTAAAGTGTTGGAAAATTCCGCCGACCTGGAGGCTAAATTGCTAGAAAATTCTGCCGACCTAGAGGCTAAAGTGTTAAAAAATTCCGCCGACCTGGAGGCTAAACTGCTAGAAAATTCCGCCGACCTGGAGGCTAAATTGCTAGAAAATTCCGCCGAACTTATTACCAGTCTAAAAAGCGAGCTTAGGGAAAAGCTAGAAGAGAATTCTGCCAAGTTGAAAGAAGAGATGTTAGAAAACAATGCCAACCTAAAAAGGGAATTACACGAAGAAATTTTAAAAAAATCTTCTACACTGGAAGAGCGAATTCTTTTGATTTTGGAAGGCAAGATCCAGGAAGTTCAGAACAAAATCACAACGTTGGACATCAACACCTTCAAGGAGTTGCCCTATCAACCTTCAGCAATGGACAACAAGAGCAAAGTTAGTGGCAATCAGGATTCCGTTGGTCTGATGCGCCTCAAACCACCGCAATTTGATGGTTCAACGTCGTGGAATGTTTATCAGCGTCAGTTTGAAGCGGCTGCAAAAGCGAACGGTTGGTCATCAAGGGAGAAGGCGACCGCCCTTACGTTGGCTTTGAGAGGAGATGCTGCTGCTATCTTGCAAAGAATGTCCCCGGAAGAGCAAGAAGTCTACGACCACCTGGTGAGACACTTGGAGACGCGTTATGGCCAGTCACACCTGGAACATGTCTACCACACTCAGTTAAAAAATCGGTGCCAGAAGTCAGGGGAGCCCTTACAGGAATTTGAGGCAGATATTGCACTTCTGGTTCGACTGGCATATCCAGATGCCCAGGAAAAGATCATGGAACGTTTGGCGGTTCAAGCATTCCTGGACGGACTCCGTGATGGTGAAATGAGGCAAGCCCTACTACTAGCACATCCACCGAAGCTAGTTGATGCACTAGCATGGGCCCTTGAATTCGAAGCTGCCAAGAACACAAGTCAAGCTCGTGTCCCACAAGTGATTCCAGGAGAGGACGACTTCGAAGAATCAGTCAAACGGATCGTCAGGGAGATCGATAAAGAACGTAGCCGCCAGAACCGAAAGTTGGAGTGCTGGAAATGTGGCAAGGCAGGCCACCTAAGAAGACGATGTCCAGAAGGCGTCAAGCATTGCCAGCGGGTAGAGAAAAAAGATGCTGATTTGTTACGAACTACCATAGTCGACGATACTTGGCAAAATAGAGATCTTATAAAAGACCAAGAGGAAGATCCCGATATCCAGATAGTCCTAAACTGGATGAAAGAAGAGAAGAAGCCAACCTGGGGAGAAGTTGCCAAGTATTCTCCTAACATCAAGTTGTATTGGGCACAATGGGACTCCCTAATTCTGGAAGATGGACTCCTGCGGCGAAAAATAATTGACCACGACGGCAAAGAGGAAAGAAGGCAAATTGTTGTGCCCAAATGTCGGATTGCGGAATTGCTAGAGGAACTCCATGCCGGTGTATCAGGAGGACATCTCGGAGTGACAACGACGCTGGGAAAGGTGAGGGAAAGATTTTACTGGGTCAATAGCAAGGAAGACGTAAGGGACTGGTGCAGAAAATGCGTTGTATGTGCGGCAAGTAATGGGCCGCAGAGAAAGCAGAAGGCTTTGATGCGCCAGTACAACGTGGGAAGTCCCTTTGAAAGGATTGCTATTGACGTAGCCGGCCCGTTTCCCGAATCCGAAGCAGGAAATAAGTACATCGTGGTCGTGATGGACTACTTTAGCAAATGGGTTGAGGCATACGCTCTACCAAACCAGGAAGCCTCAACAATTGCCGACGCCTTGGTGAAAGAATGGATTTGCCGATTTGGCGTACCTTTGGAGCTACATTCGGACCAAGGGCGAAATTTTGAATCCAGTTTGTTCCAGAACATCTGTAAGACGCTCGGAATCAAGAAAACAAGAACTACTGCGTTACACCCGCAGTCAGATGGAATGGTGGAGCGCATGAATAGAACCATTAATCGGTATTTGGCCAAAGTGGTCTCCCACCATCCAAGAGACTGGGATGGTTTTCTTCATTTGTTCCTCCTGGCTTATCGATCGGCCGTCCACGAAAGCACGGGAGAGTCTCCGGCTCGGATAATTATGGGAAGAGAACTCCGTCTCCCATGCGATCTGAAGTTTGGTTGCCCGCCAGGAACTGATGTCGCCGGGGAGGACTACGTCAGTGAACTGCGAAGAAGAATGGATGCCATTCATAGCCAAGTTCGCATTTCCATTCAAGATGCCAGTAATCGGATGAAGGACGCATACGATGTGGATGCCAAGGACCACAGGTACAATGCCGGTGATATGGTTTGGCTTTACGACCCTAAGAGACGAAAGGGACTGTCACCAAAACTGCAAACATCCTGGGATGGACCATACAAAGTTCTGGAAGTTATCAACGACGTCCTTTACCGGATACAAAAGCCACCGCGGGGTAAAGCTCGAGTCATTCACTTCAACCGACTGGCTCCTTACTACGGAGACCACGAAGATGCGGAGCTGCGGCAAATCCAACCAGAGCCGGATTTGACATTCGACGAATTCATGGCCCGTCATTCTAATGGTCAAAAGAGTCGGTTCGGTGTGACCTGTGAAGTGCAGCGGGACCTGTTTACTGCTCCAGATGGCTACGCACTGGCACATTGTGTGGCTAAGGACTTGCAAATGTCTAGAGGGATAGCCAGGGTTTTCCGCGGGAAGTTTGGGAATATTCCAGAGCTGCGTCGGTCTAATCCCAGAGTCGGACAAGCACTCAAGGCAACCGACGAAAAGACCGGCAGAAAGATCTTCCACTTGGTTACCAAAGAGACGTCCGGTCAGAAGCCAACCTATAGAGATGTTTGGGACACCTTGTGTTCTCTAAAGGAAGAATTGCTAGCCGAGGACCTGAGAAGCCTGGCCATTCCCAAGCTGGCATGCGGACTCGATGGCTTGGATTGGAGGATGATTCGCAGCATGTTGGAAGCACTCTTCAGGTTGACGGGCGTACAAATTCTGGTGTGCTGTTATAGCCCTCAACGTCGTTCCCTGGAGAGAACCGTGGACTGTTACTTCCACAAGAGATCCTGCTGCAAGAAGGGAGCTTTTTGCCGATATCGACATCCACCATCTTTGGAATCATTTCGGGACGAAACGAGCTTAGGAGGGGGGCAGTGTGACGATCTTAACAGCCGCGAAAACGCCAGAAGTTCTAGGTTATTCCGGAGTATTATTCCATCGAAGCAGCGAAGCGCAAGTAGCGACCGCTCTGGGCAAACGTAGAAAACTCGGGAACATTCCAGAGTATCGATCGATAGGTATATAAGAGAAACTGCCTTGCTCACTAACCAGTAGTATTCAGAGTGCAGTCGGAGTGTTGGCGCGATTATCGATCGACATAAATAGTTCGAAATAAATACTGTGAAGATAAATGTTTATAGTAGCGTTAAGTGACAGTTAGTTTTTAGTGTTCGTGTTTAGTGTTCGTGTTTAATAATTAAGTAATAAGACTGTAATAGTGTTAAATAAATTAGTTGACTATTTTAATATACCGAGTGTTTTAATTCACACCTTAACGAACGAAAAACGCTACAATACGAACCCAACTAAAACTCCGGCTAAAAAATACGAACCCAACTAAAACTCCGGGCAAAAATACTAACCCAACTAAAAAGTCCGGGTAAAAAATACGAACCCAACTAAAACTCCGGGTAAAAATACGAACCCAACTAAAACTCCGGGTAAAAATACGAACCCAACTAAAACTCCGGGTAAAAAATACGAACCCAACTAAAACTCCGGGTAAAAAATACGAACCCAACTAAAAAGTCCGGTAAAAAATATGAACCCAACTAAAACTCCGGGTAAAATTACCAACACAACTGGAAAGTCCGGGTAAAATTACGAACCCAACTAAAACTCCGGGTAAAATTACGAACCCAACTAAAACTCCGGGTAAAAAATACGGCACCCAACTAAAAAGTCCGGGTAAAATTACGAACCCAACTAAAAAGTCCGGGTAAAATTACGAACACAACTAAAACTCCGGGTAAAATTACGAACTCAACTAAAACTCCGGGTAAAATTACGAACCCAACTAAAACTCCGGGTAAAATTACGAACCCAACTACAAGTCCGGGTAAAAAATACGAACCCAACTAAAAAGTCCGGGTAAAATTACGAACCCAACTAAAACTCCGGGTAAAATTACGAACCCAACTAAAACTCCGGGTAAAATTACGAACTCAAGTAAAACTCCGGGTAAAATTACGAACCCAAGTAAAACTCCGGGTAAAATTACGAACCCAACTAAAACTCCGGGTAAAATTACGAACCCAACTAAAACTCCGGGTAAAATTACGAACCCAACTAAAAGTCCGGGTAAAAATACGAACCCAACTAAAAAGTCCGGGTAACTCAAGACTCCGGGTAAAATTACGAACCCAACTAAAACTCCGGGTAAAATTACGAACCCAACTAAAACTCCGGGTAAAATTACGAACCCAACTAAAAGTCCGGGTACAAAATACGAACCCAACTAAAAGGTCCGGGTAAAATTACGAACCCAACTAAAACTCCGGGTAAAATTATGAACCCAACTAAAAGTCCGGGTAAAAAATTCGAACCCAACTAAAAAGTCCGGGTAAAATTACGAACCCAACTAAAACTCCGGGTAAAATTACGAACCCAACTAAAAAGTCCGGGTAAAATTACGAACCCAACTAAAAAGTCCGGGTAAAATTACGAACGCAACTAAAAAGTCCGGGTAAAATTACGAACTCAACTAAAACTCGGGGTAAAATTACGAACCCAACTAAAACTCCGGGTAAAATTACGAACCCAACTAAAAGTCCGGGTAAAAAATACGAACCCAACTAAAAAGTCCGGGTAAAATTACGAACCCAACTAAAACTCCGGGTAAAATTACGAACCCAACTAAAACTCCGGGTAAAATTACGAACCCAAGTAAAACTCCGGGTAAAATTACGAACCCAAGTAAAACTCCGGGTAAAATTACGAACCCAAATAAAACTCCGGGTAAAATTACGAACCCAACTAAAACTCCGGGTAAAATTACGAACCCAACTAAAAGTCCGGGTAAAAATACGAACCCAACTATTAACTCAAGACTCCGGGTAAAATTACGAACCCAACTAAAACTCCGGGTAAAATTGCGAACCCAACTAAAACTCCGGGTAAAATTACGAACCCAACTAAAAGTCCGGGTAAAAAATACGAACCCAACTAAAAAGTCCGGGTAAAATTACGAACCCAACTAAAAGTCCGGGTAAAAAATTCGAACACAACTAAAAAGTCCGGGTAAAATTACGAACCCAACTAAAACTCCGGGTAAAAATACGAACCCAACTAAAACTCCGGGTAAAAAATACGAACCCAACTAAAACTCCGGGTAAAATTACGAACCCAACTAAAAGTCCGGGTAAAAAATACGAACCCAACTAAAAAGGCCGGGTAAAATTACGAACCCAACTAAAACTCCGGGTAAAATTACGAACCCAACTAAAACTCCGGGTAAAATTACGAACCCAAGTAAAACTCCGGGTAAAATTACGAACCCAAGTAAAACTCCGGGTAAAATTACGAACCCAACTAAAACTCCGGGTAAAATTATGAACCCAACTAAAAGTCCGGGTAAAAAATACGAACCCAACTAAAACTCCGGGCAAAAATACAAACCCAACTAAAAAGTCCGGGTAAAAAATACGAACCCAACTAAAACTCCGGGTAAAAATACGAACCCAACTAAAACTCCGGGTAAAAAATACGAACCCAACTAAAACTCCGGGTAAAATTACGAACCCAACTAAAAGTCCGGGTAAAAAATACGAACCCAACTAAAAAGTCCGGGTAAAATTACGAACCCAACTAAAACTCCGGGTAAAATTACGAACCCAACTAAAACTCCGGGTAAAATTACGAACCCAAGTAAAACTCCGGGTAAAATTACGAACCCAAGTAAAACTCCGGGTAAAATTACGAACCCAACCAAAACTCCGGGTAAAATTACGCACCCAACTAAAACTCCGGGTAAAATTACGAACCCAACTAAAACTCCGGGTAAAATTACGAACCCAACTAAAAGTCCGGGTAAAAAATTCGAACCCAACTAAAAAGTCCGGGTAAAATTACGAACCCAACTAAAACTCCGGGTAAAGATACGAACCCAACTAAAACTCCGGGTAAAAAATACGAACCCAACTAAAACTTCGGGTAAAAATACGAACCCAACTAAAACTCCGGGTAAAAATACGAACCCAACTAAAACTCCGGGTAAAAAATACGAACCCAACCAAAACTCCGGCAAAAAAATACGAACCCAACTAAAACTCCGGGCAAAAATACTAACCCAACTAAAAAGTCCGGGTAAAAAATACGAACCCAACTAAAACTCCGGGTAAAAATACGAACCCAACTAAAACTCCGGGTAAAAATACGAACCCAACTAAAACTCCGGGTAAAAAATACGAACCCAACTAAAACTCCAGGTAAAAAATACGAACCCAACTAAAAAGTCCGGTAAAAAATATGAACCCAACTAAAACTCCGGGTAAAATTACCAACACAACTAAAAAGTCCGGGTAAAATTACGAACCCAACTAAAACTCCGGGTAAAATTACGAACCCAACTTAAACTCCGGGTAAAAAATACGGCACCCAACTAAAAAGTCCGGGTAAAATTACGAACCCAACTAAAAAGTCCGGTAAAAAATATGAACCCAACTAAAACTCCGGGAAAAATTACCAACACAACTAAAACTCCGGGTAAAAATACGAACCCAACTAAAACTCCGGGTAAAAAATACGAACCCAACTAAAACTCCGGGTAAAAAATACGAACCCAACTAAAACTCCGGGTAAAATTACGAACCCAACTAAAAGTCCGGGAAAAAATACGAACCCAATTAAAAAGTCCGGGTAAAATTACGAACCCAACTAAAACTCCGGGTAAAATTACGAACCCAACTACAAGTCCGGGTAAAAAATACGAACCCAACTAAAAAGTCCGGGTAAAATTACGAACCCAACTAAAACGCCGGGTAAAATTACGAACCCAACTAAAACTCCGGGTAAAATTACGAACCCAAGTAAAACTCCGGGTAAAATTACGAACCCAAGTAAAACTCCGGGTAAAATTACGAACCCAACTAAAACTCCGGGTAAAATTACGAACCCAACTAAAACTCCGGGTAAAATTAGGAACCCAACTAAAAGTCCGGGTAAAAATACGAACCCAACTAAAAAGTCCGGGTAACTCAAGACTCCGGGTAAAATTACGAACCCAACTAAAACTCCGGGTAAAATTACGAACCCAACTAAAACTCCGGGTAAAATTACGACCCCAACTAAAACTCCGGGTAAAAAATACGAACCCAACTAAAAAGTATGGGTAAAATTAAGAACCCAACTAAAAAGTCCGGGTAAAATTACGAACCCAACTAAAACTCCGGGTAAAATTACGAACTCAACTAAAACTCCGGGTAAAATTACGAACCCAACTAAAACTCCGGGTAAAATTACGAACCCAACTAAAAGTCCGGGTAAAAAATACGAACCCAAGTAAAAAGGCCGGGTAAAATTACGAACCCAACTAAAACTCCGGGTAAAATTACGAACCCAACTAAAACTCCGGGTAAAATTACGAACCCAAGTAAAACTCCGGGTAAAATTACGAACCCATGTAAAACTCCGGGTAAAATTACGAACCCAACTAAAACTCCGGGTAAAATTATGAACCCAACTAAAAGTCCGGGTAAAAAATACGAACCCAACTAAAACTCCGGGCAAAAATACTAACCCAACTAAAAAGTCCGGGTAAAAAATACGAACCCAACTAAAACTCCGGGTAAAAATACGAACCCAACTAAAACTCCGGGTAAAAAATACGAACCCAACTAAAACTCCGGGTAAAATTACGAACCCAACTAAAAGTCCGGGTAAAAAATACGAACCCAACTAAAAAGTCCGGGTAAAATTACGAACCCAACTAAAACTCCGGGTAAAATTACGAACCCAACTAAAACTCCGGGTAAAATTACGAACCCAAGTAAAACTCCGGGTAAAATTACGAACCCAAGTAAAACTCCGGGTAAAATTACGAACCCAACCAAAACTCCGGGTAAAATTACGAACCCAACTAAAACTCCGGGTAAAATTACGAACCCAACTAAAACTCCGGGTAAAATTACGAACCCAACTAAAAGTCCGGGTAAAAAATTCGAACCCAACTAAAAAGTCCGGGTAAAATTACGAACCCAACTAAAACTCCGGGTAAAGATACGAACCCAACTAAAACTCCGGGTAAAAAATACGAACCCAACTAAAACTCCGGGTAAAAATACGAACCCAACTAAAACTCCGGGTAAAAATACGAACCCAACTAAAAGTCCGGGTAAAAAATACGAACTCAACTAAAACTCCGGCTAAAAAATACGAACCCAACTAAAACTCCGGGCAAAAATACTAACCCAACTAAAAAGTCCGGGTAAAAAATACGAACCCAACTAAAACTCCGGGTAAAAATACGAACCCAACTAAAACTCCGGGTAAAAATACGAACCCAACTAAAACTCCGGGTAAAAATACGAACCCAACTAAAACTCCGGGTAAAAAATACGAACCCAACTAAAAAGTCCGGTAAAAAATATGAACCCAACTAAAACTCCGGGTAAAATTACCAACACAACTGAAAAGTCCGGGTAAAACTACGAACCCAACTAAAACTCCGGGTAAAATTACGAACCCAACTAAAACTCCGGGTAAAAAATACGAACCCAACTAAAAAGTCCGGTAAAAAATATGAACCCAACTAAAACTCCGGGTAAAATTACCAACACAACTGAAAAGTCCGGGTAAAATTACGAACCCAACTAAAACTCCGGGTAAAATTACGAACCCAACTAAAACTCCGGGTAAAAAATACGGCACCCAACTAAAAAGTCCGGGTAAAATTACGAACCCAACTAAAAAGTCCGGGTAAAATTACGAACCCAACTAAAACTCCGGGTAAAATTACGAACTCAACTAAAACTCCGGGTAAAATTACGAACCCAACTAAAACTCCGGGTAAAATTACGAACCCAACTACAAGTCCGGGTAAAAAATACGAACCCAACTAAAAAGTCCGGGTAAAATTACGAACCCAACTAAAACTCCGGGTAAAATTACGAACCCAACTAAAACTCCGGGTAAAATTACGAACCCAAGTAAAACTCCGGGTAAAATTACGAACCCAAGTAAAACTCCGGGTAAAATTACGAACCCAACTAAAACTCCGGGTAAAATTACGAACCCAACTAAAACTCCGGGTAAAATTACGAACCCAACTAAAAGTCCGGGTAAAAATACGAACCCAACTAAAAAGTCCGGGTAACTCAAGACTCCGGGTAAAATTACGAACCCAACTAAAACTCCGGGTAAAATTACGAACCCAACTAAAACTCCGGGTAAAATTACGAACCCAACTAAAAGTCCGGGTACAAAATACGAACCCAACTAAAAGGTCCGGGTAAAATTACGAACCCAACTAAAACTCCGGGTAAAATTATGAACCCAACTAAAAGTCCGGGTAAAAAATTCGAACCCAACTAAAAAGTCCGGGTAAAATTACGAACCCAACTAAAACTCCGGGTAAAATTACGAACCCAACTAAAAAGTCCGGGTAAAATTACGAACCCAACTAAAAAGTCCGGGTAAAATTACGAACCCAACTAAAAAGTCCGGGTAAAATTACGAACTCAACTAAAACTCCGGGTAAAATTACGAACCCAACTAAAACTCCGGGTAAAATTACGAACCCAACTAAAAGTCCGGGTAAAAAATACGAACCCAACTAAAAAGTCCGGGTAAAATTACGAACCCAACTAAAACTCCGGGTAAAATTACGAACCCAACTAAAACTCCGGGTAAAATTACGAACCCAAGTAAAACTCCGGGTAAAATTACGAACCCAAGTAAAACTCCGGGTAAAATTACGAACCCAACTAAAACTCCGGGTAAAATTACGAACCCAACTAAAACTCCGGGTAAAATTACGAACCCAACTAAAAGTCCGGGTAAAAATACGAACCCAACTATTAACTCAAGACTCCGGGTAAAATTACGAACCCAACTAAAACTCCGGGTAAAATTACGAACCCAACTAAAACTCCGGGTAAAATTACGAACCCAACTAAAAGTCCGGGTAAAAAATACGAACCCAACTAAAACGTCCGGGTAAAATTACGAACCCAACTAAAAGTACGGGTAAAAAATACGAACCCAACTAAAACTCCGGGCAAAAATACTAACCCAACTAAAAAGTCCGGGTAAAAAATACGAACCCAACTAAAACTCCGGGTAAAAATACGAACCCAACTAAAACTCCGGGTAAAAAATACGAACCCAACTAAAACTCCGGGTAAAATTACGAACCCAACTAAAAGTCCGGGTAAAAAATACGAACCCAACTAAAAAGTCCGGGTAAAATTACGAACCCAACTAAAACTCCGGGTAAAATTACGAACCCAACTAAAACTCCGGGTAAAATTACGAACCCAAGTAAAACTCCGGGTAAAATTACGAACCCAAGTAAAACTCCGGGTAAAATTACGAACCCAACCAAAACTCCGGGTAAAATTACGAACCCAACTAAAACTCCGGGTAAAATTACGAACCCAACTAAAACTCCGGGTAAAATTACGAACCCAACTAAAAGTCCGGGTAAAAAATTCGAACCCAACTAAAAAGTCCGGGTAAAATTACGAACCCAACTAAAACTCCGGGTAAAGATACGAACCCAACTAAAACTCCGGGTAAAAATACTAACCCAACTAAAAAGTCCGGGTAAAAAATACGAACCCAACTAAAACTCCGGGTAAAAATACGAACCCAACTAAAACTCCGGGTAAAAATACGAACCCAACTAAAACTCCGGGTAAAAAATACGAACCCAACTAAAACTCCGGGTAAAAAATACGAACCCAACTAAAAAGTCCGGTAAAAAATATGAACCCAACTAAAACTCCGGGTAAAATTACCAACACAACTAAAAAGTCCGGGTAAAATTACGAACCCAACTAAAACTCCGGGTAAAATTACGAACCCAACTAAAACTCCGGGTAAAAAATACGGCACCCAACTAAAAAGTCCGGGTAAAATTACGAACCCAACTAAAAAGTCCGGGTAAAATTACCAACCCAACTAAAACTCCGGGTAAAATTACGAACTCAACTAAAACTCCGGGTAAAATTACGAACCCAACTAAAACTCCGGGTAAAATTACGAACCCAACTACAAGTCCGGGTAAAAAATACGAACCCAACTAAAAAGTCCGGGTAAAATTACGAACCCAACTAAAACTCCGGGTAAAATTACGAACCCAACTAAAACTCCGGGTAAAATTACGAACCCAAGTAAAACTCCGGGTAAAATTACGAACCCAAGTAAAACTCCGGGTAAAATTACGAACCCAACTAAAACTCCGGGTAAAATTACGAACCCAACTAAAACTCCGGGTAAAATTAGGAACCCAACTAAAAGTCCGGGTAAAAATACGAACCCAACTAAAAAGTCCGGGTAACTCAAGACTCCGGGTAAAATTACGAACCCAACTAAAACTCCGGGTAAAATTACGAACCCAACTAAAACTCCGGGTAAAATTACGACCCCAACTAAAACTCCGGGTAAAAAATACGAACCCAACTAAAAAGTATGGGTAAAATTACGAACCCAACTAAAAAGTCCGGGTAAAATTACGAACCCAACTAAAACTCCGGGTAAAATTACGAACTCAACTAAAACTCCGGGTAAAATTACGAACCCAACTAAAACTCCGGGTAAAATTACGAACCCAACTAAAAGTCCGGGTAAAAAATACGAACCCAACTAAAAAGGCCGGGTAAAATTACGAACCCAACTAAAACTCCGGGTAAAATTACGAACCCAACTAAAACTCCTGGTAAAATTACGAACCCAAGTAAAACTCCGGGTAAAATTACGAACCCATGTAAAACTCCGGGTAAAATTAGGAACCCAACTAAAACTCCGGGTAAAATTATGAACCCAACTAAAAGTCCGGGTAAAAAATACGAACCCAACTAAAACTCCGGGCAAAAATACTAACCCAACTAAAAAGTCCGGGTAAAAAATACGAACCCAACTAAAACTCCGGGTAAAAATACGAACCCAACTAAAACTCCGGGTAAAAAATACGAACCCAACTAAAACTCCGGGTAAAATTACGAACCCAACTAAAAGTCCGGGTAAAAAATACGAACCCAACTAAAAAGTCCGGGTAAAATTACGAACCCAACTAAAACTCCGGGTAAAATTACGAACCCAACTAAAACTCCGGGTAAAATTACGAACCCAAGTAAAACGCCGGGTAAAATTACGAACCCAAGTAAAACTCCGGGTAAAATTACGAACACAACCAAAACTCCGGGTAAAATTACGAACCCAACTAAAACTCCGGGTAAAATTACGAACCCAACTAAAACTCCGGGTAAAATTACGAACCCAACTAAAAGTCCGGGTAAAAAATTCGAACCCAACTAAAAAGTCCGGGTAAAATTACGAACCCAACTAAAACTCCGTGTAAAGATACGAACCCAACTAAAACTCCGGGTAAAAAATACGAACCCAACTAAAACTCCGGGTAAAAATACGAACCCAACTAAAACTCCGGGTAAAAATACGAACCCAACTAAAACTCCGGGTAAAAAATACGAACCCAACTAAAACTCCGGCTAAAAAATACGAACCCAACTAAAACTCCGGGCAAAAATACTAACCCAACTAAAAAGTCCGGGTAAAAAATACGAACCCAACTAAAACTCCGGGTAAAAATACGAACCCAACTAAAACTCCGGGTAAAAATACGAACCCAACTAAAACTCCGGGTAAAAAATACGAACCCAACTAAAACTCCGGGTAAAAAATACGAACCCAACTAAAAAGTCCGGTAAAAAATATGAACCCAACTAAAACTCCGGGTAAAATTACCAACACAACTGAAAAGTCCGGGTAAAACTACGAACCCAACTAAAACTCCGGGTAAAATTACGAACCCAACTAAAACTCCGGGTAAAAAATACGGCACCCAACTAAAAAGTCCGGGTAAAATTACGAACCAAACTAAAAAGTCCGGGTAAAATTACGAACCCAACTAAAACTCCGGGTAAAATTACGAACTCAACTAAAACTCCGGGTAAAATTACGAACCCAACTAAAACTCCGGGTAAAATTACGAACCCAACTACAAGTCCGGGTAAAAAATACGAACCCAACTAAAAAGTCCGGGTAAAATTACGAACCCAACTAAAACTCCGGGTAAAATTACGAACCCAACTAAAACTCCGGGTAAAATTACGAACCCAAGTAAAACTCCGGGTAAAATTACGAACCCAAGTAAAACTCCGGGTAAAATTACGAACCCAACTAAAACTCCGGGTAAAATTACGAACCCAACTAAAACTCCGGGTAAAATTACGAACCCAACTAAAAGTCCGGGTAAAAATACGAACCCAACTAAAAAGTCCGGGTAACTCAAGAATCCGGGTAAAATTACGAACCCAACTAAAACTCCGGGTAAAATTACGAACCCAACTAAAACTCCGGGTAAAATTACGAACCCAACTAAAAGTCCGGGTACAAAATACGAACCCAACTAAAAGGTCCGGGTAAAATTACGAACCCAACTAAAACTCCGGGTAAAATTATGAACCCAACTAAAAGTCCGGGTAAAAAATTCGAACCCAACTAAAAAGTCCGTAATAAAATTCGTAATTTTACCCGGACTTTTTAGTTGTGTTGGTAATTTTACCCGGAGTTTTAGTTGGGTTCATATTTTTTACCGGACTTTTTAGTTGGGTTCGTATTTTTTACCCGGAGTTTTAGTTGGGTTCGTATTTTTACCCGGAGTTTTAGTTGGGTTCGTATTTTTTACCCGGACTTTTTAGTTGGGTTAGTATTTTTGCCCGGAGTTTTAGTTGGGTTCGTATTTTTTACCCGGACTTTTAGTTGGGTTCATAATTTTACCCGGAGTTTTAGTTGGGTTCGTAATTTTACCCGGAGTTTTACTTGGGTTCGTAATTTTACCCGGAGTTTTACTTGGGTTCTTAATTTTATCCGGAGTTTTAGTTGGGTTCGTAATTTTACCCGGAGTTTTAGTTGGGTTCGTAATTTTACCCGGCCTTTTTAGTTGGGTTCGTATTTTTTACCCGGACTTTTAGTTGGGTTCGTAATTTTACCCGGAGTTTTAGTTGGGTTCGTAATTTTACCCGGAGTTTTAGTTGAGTTCGTAATTTTACCCGGAGTTTTAGTTGGGTTCGTAATTTTACCCGGGCTTTTTAGTTGGGTTCGTAATTTTACCCATACTTTTTAGTTGGGTTCGTATTTTTACCCGGAGTTTTAGTTGGGGTCGTAATTTTACCCGGAGTTTTAGTTGGGTTCGTAATTTTACCCGGACCTTTTAGTTGGGTTCGTATTTTGTACCCGGACTTTTAGTTGGGTTCGTAATTTTACCCGGAGTTTTAGTTGGGTTCGTAATTTTACCCGGAGTTTTAGTTGGGTTCGTAATTTTACCCGGAGTTTTAGTTGGGTTCGTAATTTTACCCGGACTTTTTAGTTGGGATCGTAATTTTACCCGGACTTTTTAGTTGGGTGCCGTATTTTTTACCCGGAGTTTTAGTTGGGTTCGTAATTTTACCCGGAGTTTTAGTTGGGTTCGTAATTTTACACGGACTTTTTAGTTGTGTTGGTAATTTTACCCGGAGTTTTAGTTGGGTTCATATTTTTTACCGGACTTTTTAGTTGGGTTCGTATTTTTTACCCGGAATTTTAGTTGGGTTCGTATTTTTTACCCGGAGTTTTAGTTGGGTTCGTATTTTTACCCGAAGTTTTAGTTGGGTTCGTATTTTTACCCGGAGTTTTAGTTGGGTTCGTATTTTTCACCCGGACTTTTTAGTTGGGTTAGTATTTTTGCCCGGAGTTTTGGTTGGGTTCGTATTTTTTAGCCGGAGTTTTAGTTGGGTTCGTATTTTTTACCCGTAGTTTTAGTTGGGTTCGTATTTTTACCCGGAGTTTTAGTTGGGTTCGTATTTTTACCCGGAGTTTTAGTTGGGTTCGTATTTTTTACACGGAGTTTTAGTTGGGTTCGTATTTTTACCCGGAGTTTTAGTTGGGTTCGTAATTTTACCCGGACTTTTTAGTTGGGTTCGAATTTTTTACCCGGACTTTTAGTTGGGTTCGTAATTTTACCCGGACTTTTTAGTTGGGTTCGTATTTTTTACCCGGACTTTTAGTTGGGTTCGTAATTTTACCCGGAGTTTTAGTTGGGTTCGTAATTTTACCCGGAGTTTTAGTTGGGTTCGTAATTTTACCCGGAGTCTTGAGTTAATAGTTGGGTTCGTATTTTTACCCGGACTTTTAGTTGGGTTCGTAATTTTACCCGGAGTTTTAGTTGGGTTCGTAATTTTACCCGGAGTTTTAGTTGGGTTCGTAATTTTACCCGGAGTTTTACTTGGGTTCGTAATTTTACCCGGAGTTTTACTTGGGTTCGTAATTTTACCCGGAGTTTTAGTTGGGTTCGTAATTTTACCCGGAGTTTTAGTTGGGTTCGTAATTTTACCCGGACTTTTTAGTTGGGTTCGTATTTTTTACCAGGACTTTTAGTTGGGTTCGTAATTTTACCCGGAGTTTTAGTTGGGTTCGTAATTTTACCCGGAGTTTTAGTTGAGTTCGTAATTTTACCCGGACTTTTTAGTTGGGTTCGTAATTTTACCCGGACTTTTTAGTTGGGTTCGTAATTTTACCCGGACTTTTTAGTTGGGATCGTAATTTTACCCGGACTTTTTAGTTGGGTGCCGTATTTTTTACCCGGAGTTTTAGTTGGGTTCGTAATTTTACCCGGAGTTTTAGTTGGGTTCGTAATTTTACCCGGACTTTTTAGTTGTGTTGGTAATTTTACCCGGAGTTTTAGTTGGGTTCATATTTTTTACCGGACTTTTTAGTTGGGTTCGTATTTTTTACCCGGAGTTTTAGTTGGGTTCGTATTTTTTACCCGGAGTTTTAGTTGGGTTCGTATTTTTACCCGGAGTTTTAGTTGGGTTCGTATTTTTACCCGGAGTTTTAGTTGGGTTCGTATTTTTTACCCGGACTTTTTAGTTGGGTTAGTATTTTTGCCCGGAGTTTTGGTTGGGTTCGTATTTTTTAGCCGGAGTTTTAGTTGGGTTCGTATTTTTTACCCGGAGTTTTAGTTGGGTTCGTATTTTTACCCGGAGTTTTAGTTGGGTTCGTATTTTTACCCGGAGTTTTAGTTGGGTTCGTATTTTTTACCTGGAGTTTTAGTTGGGTTCGTATTTTTACCCGGAGTTTTAGTTGGGTTCGTAATTTTACCCGGACTTTTTAGTTGGGTTCGAATTTTTTACCCGGACTTTTAGTTGGGTTCGTAATTTTACCCGGACTTTTTAGTTGGGTTCGTATTTTTTACCCGGACTTTTAGTTGGGTTCGTAATTTTACCCGGAGTTTTAGTTGGGTTCGTAATTTTACCCGGAGTTTTAGTTGGGTTCGTAATTTTACCCGGAGTCTTGAGTTAATAGTTGGGTTCGTATTTTTACCCGGACTTTTAGTTGGGTTCGTAATTTTACCCGGAGTTTTAGTTGGGTTCGTAATTTTACCCGGAGTTTTAGTTGGGTTCGTAATTTTACCCGGAGTTTTACTTGGGTTCGTAATTTTACCCGGAGTTTTACTTGGGTTCGTAATTTTACCCGGAGTTTTAGTTGGGTTCGTAATTTTACCCGGAGTTTTAGTTGGGTTCGTAATTTTACCCGGACTTTTTAGTTGAGTTCGTATTTTTTACCCGGACTTTTAGTTGGGTTCGTAATTTTACCCGGAGTTTTAGTTGGGTTCGTAATTTTACCCGGAGTTTTAGTTGAGTTCGTAATTTTACCCGGACTTTTTAGTTGGGTTCGTAATTTTACCCGGACTTTTTAGTTGGGTTCGTAATTTTACCCGGACTTTTTAGTTGGGTTCGTAATTTTACCCGGAGTTTTAGTTGGGTTCGTAATTTTACCCGGACTTTTTAGTTGGGTTCGAATTTTTTACCCGGACTTTTAGTTGGGTTCGCAATTTTACCCGGAGTTTTAGTTGGGTTCGTAATTTTAACCGGAGTTTTAGTTGGGTTCGTAATTTTACCCGGAGTTTTGGTTGGGTTCGTAATTTTACCCGGAGTTTTACTTGGGTTCGTAATTTTACCCGGAGTTTTACTTGGGTTCGTAATTTTACCCGGAGTTTTAGTTGGGTTCGTAATTTTACCCGGAGTTTTAGTTGGGTTCGTAATTTTACCCGGACTTTTTAGTTGGGTTCGTATTTTTTACCCGGACTTTTAGTTGGGTTCGTAATTTTACCCGGAGTTTTAGTTGGGTTCGTATTTTTTACCCGGAGTTTTAGTTGGGTTCGTATTTTTACCCGGACTTTTAGTTGGGTTCGTAATTTTACCCGGAGTTTTAGTTGGGTTCGTAATTTTACCCGGAGTTTTAGTTGGGTTCGTAATTTTACCCGGAGTTTTACTTGGGTTCGTAATTTTACCCGGAGTTTTACTTGGGTTCGTAATTTTACCCGGAGTTTTAGTTGGGTTCGTAATTTTACCCGGAGTTTTAGTTGGGTTCGTAATTTTACCCGGACTTTTTAGTTGGGTTCGTATTTTTTACCCGGACTTTTAGTTGGGTTCGTAATTTTACCCGGAGTTTTAGTTGGGTTCGTAATTTTACCCGGAGTTTTAGTTGAGTTCGTAATTTTACCCGGACTTTTTAGTTGGGTTCGTAATTTTACACGGATTTTTTAGTTGGGTTCGTAATTTTACCCGGACTTTTTAGTTGGGTTCGTAATTTTACCCGGAGTTTTAGTTGGGTTCGTAATTTTACCCGGACTTTTTAGTTGGGTTCGAATTTTTTACCCGGACTTTTAGTTGGGTTCGCAATTTTACCCGGAGTTTTAGTTGGGTTCGTAATTTTAACCGGAGTTTTAGTTGGGTTCGTAATTTTACCCGGAGTTTTGGTTGGGTTCGTAATTTTACCCGGAGTTTTACTTGGGTTCGTAATTTTACCCGGAGTTTTACTTGGGTTCGTAATTTTACCCGGAGTTTTAGTTGGGTTCGTAATTTTACCCGGAGTTTTAGTTGGGTTCGTAATTTTACCCGGACTTTTTAGTTGGGTTCGTATTTTTTACCCGGACTTTTAGTTGGGTTCGTAATTTTACCCGGAGTTTTAGTTGGGTTCGTATTTTTTACCCGGAGTTTTAGTTGGGTTCGTATTTTTACCCGGAGTTTTAGTTGGGTTCGTATTTTTTACCCGGACTTTTTAGTTGGGTTAGTATTTTTGCCCGGAGTTTTAGTTGGGTTCGTATTTTTTACCCGGACTTTTAGTTGGGTTCATAATTTTACCCGGAGTTTTAGTTGGGTTCGTAATTCTACCCGGAGTTTTACTTGGGTTCGTAATTTTACCCGGAGTTTTACTTGGGTTCGTAATTTTACCCGGAGTTTTAGTTGGGTTCGTAATTTTACCCGGAGTTTTAGTTGGGTTCGTAATTTTACCCGGTCTTTTTAGTTGGGTTCGTATTTTTTACCCGGACTTTTAGTTGGGTTCGTAAGTTTACCCGGAGTTTTAGTTGGGTTCGTAATTTTACCCGGAGTTTTAGTTGAATTCGTAATTTTACCCGGAGTTTTAGTTGGGTTCGTAATTTTACCCGGACTTTTTAGTTGGGTTCGTAATTTTACCCATACTTTTTAGTTGGGTTCGTATTTTTTACCCGGAGTTTTAGTTGGGGTCGTAATTTTACCCGGAGTTTTAGTTGGGTTCGTAATTTTACCCGGCCTTTTTAGTTGGGTTCGTATTTTTTACCCGGACTTTTAGTTGGGTTCGTAATTTTACCCGGAGTTTTAGTTGGGTTCGTAATTTTACCCGGAGTTTTAGTTGAGTTCGTAATTTTACCCGGAGTTTTAGTTGGGTTCGTAATTTTACCCGGGCTTTTTAGTTGGGTTCGTAATTTTACCCATACTTTTTAGTTGGGTTCGTATTTTTACCCGGAGTTTTAGTTGGGGTCGTAATTTTACCCGGAGTTTTAGTTGGGTTCGTAATTTTACCCGGACCTTTTAGTTGGGTTCGTATTTTGTACCCGGACTTTTAGTTGGGTTCGTAATTTTACCCGGAGTTTTAGTTGGGTTCGTAATTTTACCCGGAGTTTTAGTTGGGTTCGTAATTTTACCCGGAGTTTTAGTTGGGTTCGTAATTTTACCCGGACTTTTTAGTTGGGATCGTAATTTTACCCGGACTTTTTAGTTGGGTGCCGTATTTTTTACCCGGAGTTTTAGTTGGGTTCGTAATTTTACCCGGAGTTTTAGTTGGGTTCGTAATTTTACACGGACTTTTTAGTTGTGTTGGTAATTTTACCCGGAGTTTTAGTTGGGTTCATATTTTTTACCGGACTTTTTAGTTGGGTTCGTATTTTTTACCCGGAATTTTAGTTGGGTTCGTATTTTTTACCCGGAGTTTTAGTTGGGTTCGTATTTTTACCCGAAGTTTTAGTTGGGTTCGTATTTTTACCCGGAGTTTTAGTTGGGTTCGTATTTTTCACCCGGACTTTTTAGTTGGGTTAGTATTTTTGCCCGGAGTTTTGGTTGGGTTCGTATTTTTTAGCCGGAGTTTTAGTTGGGTTCGTATTTTTTACCCGTAGTTTTAGTTGGGTTCGTATTTTTACCCGGAGTTTTAGTTGGGTTCGTATTTTTACCCGGAGTTTTAGTTGGGTTCGTATTTTTTACACGGAGTTTTAGTTGGGTTCGTATTTTTACCCGGAGTTTTAGTTGGGTTCGTAATTTTACCCGGACTTTTTAGTTGGGTTCGAATTTTTTACCCGGACTTTTAGTTGGGTTCGTAATTTTACCCGGACTTTTTAGTTGGGTTCGTATTTTTTACCCGGACTTTTAGTTGGGTTCGTAATTTTACCCGGAGTTTTAGTTGGGTTCGTAATTTTACCCGGAGTTTTAGTTGGGTTCGTAATTTTACCCGGAGTCTTGAGTTAATAGTTGGGTTCGTATTTTTACCCGGACTTTTAGTTGGGTTCGTAATTTTACCCGGAGTTTTAGTTGGGTTCGTAATTTTACCCGGAGTTTTAGTTGGGTTCGTAATTTTACCCGGAGTTTTACTTGGGTTCGTAATTTTACCCGGAGTTTTACTTGGGTTCGTAATTTTACCCGGAGTTTTAGTTGGGTTCGTAATTTTACCCGGAGTTTTAGTTGGGTTCGTAATTTTACCCGGACTTTTTAGTTGGGTTCGTATTTTTTACCAGGACTTTTAGTTGGGTTCGTAATTTTACCCGGAGTTTTAGTTGGGTTCGTAATTTTACCCGGAGTTTTAGTTGAGTTCGTAATTTTACCCGGACTTTTTAGTTGGGTTCGTAATTTTACCCGGACTTTTTAGTTGGGTTCGTAATTTTACCCGGACTTTTTAGTTGGGATCGTAATTTTACCCGGACTTTTTAGTTGGGTGCCGTATTTTTTACCCGGAGTTTTAGTTGGGTTCGTAATTTTACCCGGAGTTTTAGTTGGGTTCGTAATTTTACCCGGACTTTTTAGTTGTGTTGGTAATTTTACCCGGAGTTTTAGTTGGGTTCATATTTTTTACCGGACTTTTTAGTTGGGTTCGTATTTTTTACCCGGAGTTTTAGTTGGGTTCGTATTTTTTACCCGGAGTTTTAGTTGGGTTCGTATTTTTACCCGGAGTTTTAGTTGGGTTCGTATTTTTACCCGGAGTTTTAGTTGGGTTCGTATTTTTTACCCGGACTTTTTAGTTGGGTTAGTATTTTTGCCCGGAGTTTTGGTTGGGTTCGTATTTTTTAGCCGGAGTTTTAGTTGGGTTCGTATTTTTTACCCGGAGTTTTAGTTGGGTTCGTATTTTTACCCGGAGTTTTAGTTGGGTTCGTATTTTTACCCGGAGTTTTAGTTGGGTTCGTATTTTTTACCTGGAGTTTTAGTTGGGTTCGTATTTTTACCCGGAGTTTTAGTTGGGTTCGTAATTTTACCCGGACTTTTTAGTTGGGTTCGAATTTTTTACCCGGACTTTTAGTTGGGTTCGTAATTTTACCCGGACTTTTTAGTTGGGTTCGTATTTTTTACCCGGACTTTTAGTTGGGTTCGTAATTTTACCCGGAGTTTTAGTTGGGTTCGTAATTTTACCCGGAGTTTTAGTTGGGTTCGTAATTTTACCCGGAGTCTTGAGTTAATAGTTGGGTTCGTATTTTTACCCGGACTTTTAGTTGGGTTCGTAATTTTACCCGGAGTTTTAGTTGGGTTCGTAATTTTACCCGGAGTTTTAGTTGGGTTCGTAATTTTACCCGGAGTTTTACTTGGGTTCGTAATTTTACCCGGAGTTTTACTTGGGTTCGTAATTTTACCCGGAGTTTTAGTTGGGTTCGTAATTTTACCCGGAGTTTTAGTTGGGTTCGTAATTTTACCCGGACTTTTTAGTTGAGTTCGTATTTTTTACCCGGACTTTTAGTTGGGTTCGTAATTTTACCCGGAGTTTTAGTTGGGTTCGTAATTTTACCCGGAGTTTTAGTTGAGTTCGTAATTTTACCCGGACTTTTTAGTTGGGTTCGTAATTTTACCCGGACTTTTTAGTTGGGTTCGTAATTTTACCCGGACTTTTTAGTTGGGTTCGTAATTTTACCCGGAGTTTTAGTTGGGTTCGTAATTTTACCCGGACTTTTTAGTTGGGTTCGAATTTTTTACCCGGACTTTTAGTTGGGTTCGCAATTTTACCCGGAGTTTTAGTTGGGTTCGTAATTTTAACCGGAGTTTTAGTTGGGTTCGTAATTTTACCCGGAGTTTTGGTTGGGTTCGTAATTTTACCCGGAGTTTTACTTGGGTTCGTAATTTTACCCGGAGTTTTACTTGGGTTCGTAATTTTACCCGGAGTTTTAGTTGGGTTCGTAATTTTACCCGGAGTTTTAGTTGGGTTCGTAATTTTACCCGGACTTTTTAGTTGGGTTCGTATTTTTTACCCGGACTTTTAGTTGGGTTCGTAATTTTACCCGGAGTTTTAGTTGGGTTCGTATTTTTTACCCGGAGTTTTAGTTGGGTTCGTATTTTTACCCGGACTTTTAGTTGGGTTCGTAATTTTACCCGGAGTTTTAGTTGGGTTCGTAATTTTACCCGGAGTTTTAGTTGGGTTCGTAATTTTACCCGGAGTTTTACTTGGGTTCGTAATTTTACCCGGAGTTTTACTTGGGTTCGTAATTTTACCCGGAGTTTTAGTTGGGTTCGTAATTTTACCCGGAGTTTTAGTTGGGTTCGTAATTTTACCCGGACTTTTTAGTTGGGTTCGTATTTTTTACCCGGACTTTTAGTTGGGTTCGTAATTTTACCCGGAGTTTTAGTTGGGTTCGTAATTTTACCCGGAGTTTTAGTTGAGTTCGTAATTTTACCCGGACTTTTTAGTTGGGTTCGTAATTTTACACGGACTTTTTAGTTGGGTTCGTAATTTTACCCGGACTTTTTAGTTGGGTTCGTAATTTTACCCGGAGTTTTAGTTGGGTTCGTAATTTTACCCGGACTTTTTAGTTGGGTTCGAATTTTTTACCCGGACTTTTAGTTGGGTTCGCAATTTTACCCGGAGTTTTAGTTGGGTTCGTAATTTTAACCGGAGTTTTAGTTGGGTTCGTAATTTTACCCGGAGTTTTGGTTGGGTTCGTAATTTTACCCGGAGTTTTACTTGGGTTCGTAATTTTACCCGGAGTTTTACTTGGGTTCGTAATTTTACCCGGAGTTTTAGTTGGGTTCGTAATTTTACCCGGAGTTTTAGTTGGGTTCGTAATTTTACCCGGACTTTTTAGTTGGGTTCGTATTTTTTACCCGGACTTTTAGTTGGGTTCGTAATTTTACCCGGAGTTTTAGTTGGGTTCGTATTTTTTACCCGGAGTTTTAGTTGGGTTCGTATTTTTACCCGGAGTTTTAGTTGGGTTCGTATTTTTTACCCGGACTTTTTAGTTGGGTTAGTATTTTTGCCCGGAGTTTTAGTTGGGTTCGTATTTTTTACCCGGACTTTTAGTTGGGTTCATAATTTTACCCGGAGTTTTAGTTGGGTTCGTAATTCTACCCGGAGTTTTACTTGGGTTCGTAATTTTACCCGGAGTTTTACTTGGGTTCGTAATTTTACCCGGAGTTTTAGTTGGGTTCGTAATTTTACCCGGAGTTTTAGTTGGGTTCGTAATTTTACCCGGTCTTTTTAGTTGGGTTCGTATTTTTTACCCGGACTTTTAGTTGGGTTCGTAAGTTTACCCGGAGTTTTAGTTGGGTTCGTAATTTTACCCGGAGTTTTAGTTGAATTCGTAATTTTACCCGGAGTTTTAGTTGGGTTCGTAATTTTACCCGGACTTTTTAGTTGGGTTCGTAATTTTACCCATACTTTTTAGTTGGGTTCGTATTTTTTACCCGGAGTTTTAGTTGGGGTCGTAATTTTACCCGGAGTTTTAGTTGGGTTCGTAATTTTACCCGGACCTTTTAGTTGGGTTCGTATTTTGTACCCGGACTTTTAGTTGGGTTCGTAATTTTACCCGGAGTTTTAGTTGGGTTCGTAATTTTACCCTGAGTTTTAGTTGGGTTCGTAATTTTACCCGGAGACTTGAGTTACCCGGACTTTTTAGTTGGGTTCGTATTTTTACCCGGACTTTTAGTTGGGTTCCTAATTTTACCCGGAGTTTTAGTTGGGTTCGTAATTTTACCCGGAGTTTTAGTTGGGTTCGTAATTTTACCCGGAGTTTTACTTGGGTTCGTAATTTTACCCTGAGTTTTACTTGGGTTCGTAATTTTACCCGGAGTTTTAGTTGGGTTCGTAATTTTACCCGGAGTTTTAGTTGGGTTCGTAATTTTACCCGGAGTTTTAGTTGGGTTCGTATTTTTACCCGGAGTTTTAGATGGGTTCGTATTTTTTACCCGCAGTTTTAGTTGGGTTCGTATTTTTACCCGGAGCTTTAGTTGGGTTCGTATTTTTACCCGGAGTTTTAGTTGGGGTCGCATTTTTTACCCGGAGTTTTAGTTGGGTTCGTAATTTTACCCGGACTTTTTAGTTGGGTTCGTATTTTTTACCCGGACTTCTAGTTGGGTTCGTAATTTTACCCGGAGTTTTAGTTGGGTTCGTAATTTTACCCGGAGTTTTAGTTGAGTTCGTAATTTTACCCGGAGTTTTAGTTGGGTTCGTAATTTTACCCGGACTTTTTAGTTGGGATCGTAATTTTACCCGGACTTTTTAGTTGGGTGCCGTATTTTTTACCCGGAGTTTTAGTTGGGTTCGTAATTTTACCCGGAGTTTTAGTTGGGTTCGTAATTTTACCCGGACTTTTTAGTTGTGTTGGTAATTTTACCCGGAGTTTTAGTTGGGTTCATATTTTTACCGGACTTTTTAGTTGGGTTCGTATTTTTTACCCGGAGTTTTAGTTGGGTTCGTATTTTTTACCCGGAGTTTTAGTTGGGTTCGTATCTTTACCCGGAGTTTTAGTTGGGTTGTAGTTGGTATTTTTACCCGGAGTTTTAGTTGGGTTCGTATTTTTTACCCGGACTTTTTAGTTGGGTTAGTATTTTTGCCCGGAGTTTTGGTTGGGTTCGTATTTTTTAGCCGGAGTTTTAGTTGGGTTCGTAATTTTACCCGGAGTCTTGAGTTAATAGTTGGGTTCGTATTTTTACCCGGACTTTTAGTTGGGTTCGTAATTTTACCCGGAGTTTTAGTTGGGTTCGTAATTTTACCCGGAGTTTTAGTTGGGTTCGTAATTTTACCCGGAGTTTTACTTGGGTTCGTAATTTTACCCGGAGTTTTACTTGGGTTCGTAATTTTACCCGGAGTTTTAGTTGGGTTCGTAATTTTACCCGGAGTTTTAGTTGGGTTCGTAATTTTACCCGGACTTTTTAGTTGGGTTCGTATTTTTTACCCGGACTTTTAGTTGGGTTCGTAATTTTACCCGGAGTTTTAGTTGGGTTCGTAATTTTACCCGGAGTTTTAGTTGAGTTCGTAATTTTACCCGGACTTTTTAGTTGGGTTCGTAATTTTACCCGAACTTTTTAGTTGGGTTCGTAATTTTACCCGGACTTTTTAGTTGGGTTCGTAATTTTACCCGGAGTTTTAGTTGGGTTCGTAATTTTACCCGGACTTTTTAGTTGGGTTCGAATTTTTTACCCGGACTTTTAGTTGGGTTCATAATTTTACCCGGAGTTTTAGTTGGGTTCGTAATTTTACCCGGACCTTTTAGTTGGGTTCGTATTTTGTACCCGGACTTTTAGTTGGGTTCGTAATTTTACCCGGAGTTTTAGTTGGGTTCGTAATTTTACCCGGAGTTTTAGTTGGGTTCGTAATTTTACCCGGAGTCTTGAGTTACCCGGACTTTTTAGTTGGGTTCGTATTTTTACCCGGACTTTTAGTTGGGTTCGTAATTTTACCCGGAGTTTTAGTTGGGTTCGTAATTTTACCCGGAGTTTTAGTTGGGTTCGTAATTTTACCCGGAGTTTTACTTGGGTTCGTAATTTTACCCGGAGTTTTACTTGGGTTCGTAATTTTACCCGGAGTTTTAGTTGGGTTCGTAATTTTACCCGGAGTTTTAGTTGGGTTCGTAATTTTACCCGGACTTTTTAGTTGGGTTCGTATTTTTTACCCGGACTTGTAGTTGGGTTCGTAATTTTACCCGGAGTTTTAGTTGGGTTCGTAATTTTACCCGGAGTTTTAGTTGAGTTCGTAATTTTCCCGGAGTTTTAGTTGGGTTCGTAATTTTACCCGGACTTTTTAGTTGGGTTCGTAATTTTACCCGGACTTTTTAGTTGGGTGCCGTATTTTTTACCCGGAGTTTTAGTTGGGTTCGTAATTTTACCCGGAGTTTTAGTTGGGTTCGTAATTTTACCCGGACTTTTTAGTTGTGTTGGTAATTTTACCCGGAGTTTTTGTTGGGTTCATATTTTTTACCGGACTTTTAGTTGGGTTTGTATTTTTTACCCGGAGTTTTAGTTGGGTTCGTATTTTTACCCGGAGTTTTAGTTGGGTTCGTATTTTTTACCCGGACTTTTTAGTTGGGTTAGTATTTTTGCCCGGAGTTTTAGTTGGGTTCGTATTTTTTACCCGGACTTTTAGTTGGGGTCATAATTTTACCCGGAGTTTTAGTTGGGTTCGTAATTTTACCCGGAGTTTTACTTGGGTTCGTAATTTTACCCGGAGTTTTACTTGGGTTCGTAATTTTACCCGGAGTTTTAGTTGGGTTCGTAATTTTACCCGGAGTTTTAGTTGGGTTCGTAATTTTACCCGGCCTTTTTAGTTGGGTTCGTATTTTTTACCCGGACTTTTAGTTGGGTTCGTAATTTTACCCGGAGTTTTAGTTGGGTTCGTAATTTTACCCGGAGTTTTAGTTGAGTTCGTAATTTTATCCGGAGTTTTAGTTGGGTTCGTACTTTTACCCGGACTTTTTAGTTGGGTTCGTATTTTTTACCCGGAGTTTTAGTTGGGGTCGTAATTTTACCCGGAGTTTTAGTTGGGTTCGTAATTTTACTCGGACCTTTTAGTTGGGTTCGTATTTTGTACCCGGACTTTTAGTTGGGTTCGTAATTTTACCCGGAGTTTTAGTTGGGTTCGTAATTTTACCCGGAGTTTTAGTTGGGTTCGTAATTTTACCCGGAGTCTTGAGTTACCCGGACTTTTTAGTTGGGTTCGTATTTTTACCCGGACTTTTAGTTGGGTTCCTAATTTTACCCGGAGTTTTAGTTGGGTTCGTAATTTTACCCGGAGTTTTAGTTGGGTTCGTAATTTTACCCGGAGTTTTACTTGGGTTCGTAATTTTACCCGGAGTTTTACTTGGGTTCGTAATTTTACCCGGAGTTTTAGTTGGGTTCGTAATTTTACCCGGAGTTTTAGTTGGGTTCGTAATTTTACCCGGAGTTTTAGTTGGGTTCGTATTTTTATTACGAACCCAACTAAAACTCCGGCTAAAAAATACGAACCCAACTAAAACTCCGGGCAAAAATACTAACCCAACTAAAAAGTCCGGGTAAAAAATACGAACCCAACTAAAACTCCGGGTAAAAATACGAACCCAACTAAAACTCCGGGTAAAAATACGAACCCAACTAAAACTCCGGGTAAAAAATACGAACCCAACTAAAACTTCGGGTAAAAAATACGAACCCAACTAAAAAGTCCGGTAAAAAATATGAACCCAACTAAAACTCCGGGTAAAATTACCAACACAACTAAAAAGTCCGGGTAAAATTACGAACCCAACTAAAACTCCGGGTAAAATTACGAACCCAACTAAAACTCCGGGTAAAAAATACGGCACCCAACTAAAAAGTCCGGGTAAAATTACGAACCCAACTAAAAAGTCCGGGTAAAATTACGAACCCAACTAAAACTCCGGGTAAAATTACGAACTCAACTAAAACTCCGGGTAAAATTACGAACCCAACTAAAACTCCGGGTAAAATTACGAACCCAACTACAAGTCCGGGTAAAAAATACGAACCCAACTAAAAAGTCCGGGTAAAATTACGAACCCAACTAAAACTCCGGGTAAAATTACGAACCCAACTAAAACTCCGGGTAAAATTACGAACCCAAGTAAAACTCCGGGTAAAATTACGAACCCAAGTAAAACTCCGGGTAAAATTACGAACCCAACTAAAACTCCGGGTAAAATTACGAACCCAACTAAAACTCCGGGTAAAATTACGAACCCAACTAAAAGTCCGGGTAAAAATACGAACCCAACTAAAAAGTCCGGGTAACTCAAGACTCCGGGTAAAATTACGAACCCAACTAAAACTCCGGGTAAAATTACGAACCCAACTAAAACTCCGGGTAAAATTACGAACCCAACTAAAAGTCCGGGTACAAAATACGAACCCAACTAAAAGGTCCGGGTAAAATTACGAACCCAACTAAAACTCCGGGTAAAATTATGAACCCAACTAAAAAGTCCGGGTAAAATTACGAACCCAACTAAAAAGTCCGGGTAAAATTACGAACCCAACTAAAAAGTCCGGGTAAAATTACGAACTCAACTAAAACTCCGGGTAAAATTAGGAACCCAACTAAAACTCCGGGTAAAATTACGAACCCAACTAAAAGTCCGGGTAAAAAATACGAACCCAACTAAAAAGTCCGGGTAAAATTACGAACCCAACTAAAACTCCGGGTAAAATTACGAACCCAACTAAAACTCCGGGTAAAATTACGAACCCAAGTAAAACTCCGGGTAAAATTACGAACCCAACTAAAACTCCGGGTAAAATTACGAACCCAACTAAAACTCCGGGTAAAATTACGAACCCAACTAAAACTCCGGGTAAAATTACGAACCCAACTAAAACTCCGGGTAAAAATACGAACCCAACTAAAACTCCGGGTAAAATTACGAACCCAACTAAAACTCCGGGTAAAATTACGAACCCAACTAAAAGTCCGGGTAAAAATACGAACCCAACTAAAAAGTCCGGGTAACTCAAGACTCCGGGTAAAATTACGAACCCAACTAAAACTCCGGGTAAAATTACGAACCCAACTAAAACTCCGGGTAAAATTACGAACCCAACTAAAAGTCCGGGTACAAAATACGAACCCAACTAAAAGGTCCGGGTAAAATTACGAACCCAACTAAAACTCCGGGTAAAATTATGAACCCAACTAAAAAGTCCGGGTAAAATTACGAACCCAACTAAAAAGTCCGGGTAAAATTACGAACCCAACTAAAAAGTCCGGGTAAAATTACGAACTCAACTAAAACTCCGGGTAAAATTAGGAACCCAACTAAAACTCCGGGTAAAATTACGAACCCAACTAAAAGTCCGGGTAAAAAATACGAACCCAACTAAAAAGTCCGGGTAAAATTACGAACCCAACTAAAACTCCGGGTAAAATTACGAACCCAACTAAAACTCCGGGTAAAATTACGAACCCAAGTAAAACTCCGGGTAAAATTACGAACCCAAGTAAAACTCCGGGTAAAATTACAAACCCAACTAAAACTCCGGGTAAAATTACGAACCCAACTAAAACTCCGGGTAAAATTACGAACCCAACTAAAACTCCGGGTAAAAATACGAACCCAACTATTAACTCAAGACTCCGGGTAAAATTACGAACCCAACTAAAACTCCGGGTAAAATTACGAACCCAACTAAAACTCCGGGTAAAATTACGAACCGAACTAAAAGTCCGGGTAAAAAATACGAACCCAACTAAAAAGTCCGGGTAAAATTACGAACCCAACTAAAAGTCCGGGTAAAAAATTCGAACCCAACTAAAAAGTCCGGGTAAAATTACGAACCCAACTAAAACACCGGGTAAAAATACGAACCCAACTAAAACTCCGGGTAAAAAATACGAACCCAACTAAAACTCCGGGTAAAAATACGAACCCAACTAAAACTCCGGGTAAAAATACGAACCCAACTAAAACTCCGGGTAAAAAATACGAACGCAACTAAAACTCCGGCTAAAAAATACGAACCCAACCAAAACTCCGGGTAAAAATACGAACCCAACTAAAACTCCGGGTAAAAATACGAACCCAACTAAAAAGTCCGGGTAAAAAATACGAACCCAACTAAAACTCCGGGTAAAAATACGAACCCAACTAAAACTCCGGGTAAAAATACGAACCCAACTAAAACTCCGGGTAAAAAATACGAACCCAACTAAAACTCCGGGTAAAAAATACGAACCCAACTAAAAAGTCCGGTAAAAAATATGAACCCAACTAAAACTCCGGGTAAAATTACCAACACAACTAAAAAGTCGGGTAAAATTACGAACCCAACTAAAACTCCGGGTAAAATTACGAACCCAACTAAAACTCCGGGTAAAAAATACGGCACCCAACTAAAAAGTCCGGGTAAAATTACGATCCCAACTGAAAAGTCCGGGTAAAAATTACGAACCCAACTAAAAAGTCCGGGTAAAAGTACGAACCCAACTAAAAAGTCCGGGTAAAATTACGAACTCAACTAAAACTCCGGGTAAAATTACGAACCCAACTAAAACTCCGGGTAAAATTACGAACCCAACGAAAAGTCCGGGTAAAAAATACGAACCCAACTAAAAAGTCCGGGTAAAATTACGAACCCAACTAAAACTCCGGGTAAAATTACGAACCCAACTAAAACTCCGGGTAAAATTACGAACCCAAGTAAAACTCCGGGTAAAATTACGAACCCAAGTAAAACTCCGGGTAAAATTACGAACCCAACTAAAACTCCGGGTAAAATTACGAACCCAACTAAAACTCCGGGTAAAATTACGAACCCAACTAAAAGTCCTGGTAAAAATACGAACCCAACTATTAACTCAAGACTCCGGGTAAAATTACGAACCCAACTAAAACTCCGGGTAAAATTACGAACCCAACTAAAACTCCGTGTAAAATTACGAACCCAACTAAAAGTCCGGGTAAAAAATACGAACCCAACTAAAAAGTCCGGGTAAAATTACGAACCCAACTAAAAGTCCGGGTAAAAAATTCGAACCCAACTAAAAAGTCCGGGTAAAATTACGAACCCAACTAAAACTCCGGGTAAAAATACGAACCCAACTAAAACTCCGGGTAAAAAATACGAACCCAACTAAAACTCCGGGTAAAAATACGAAACCAACTAAAACTCCGGGTAAAAATACGAACCCAACTAAAACTCCGGGTAAAAAATACGAACCCAACTAAAACTCCGGCTAAAAAATACGAACCCAACCAAAACTCCGGGCAAAAATACTAACCCAACTAAAAAGTCCGGGTAAAAAATACGAACCCAACTAAAACTCCGGGTAAAAATACGAACCCAACTAAAACTCCGGGTAAAAATACGAACCCAACTAAAACTCCGGGTAAAAAATACGAACCCAACTAAAACTCCGGGTAAAAAATACGAACCCAACTAAAAAGTCCGGTAAAAAATATGAACCCAACTAAAATTCGGGTAAAATTACCAACACAACTAAAAAGTCCGGGTAAAATTACGAACCCAACTAAAACTCCGGGTAAAATTACGAACCCAACTAAAACTCCGGGTAAAATATACGGCACCCAACTAAAAAGTCCGGGTAAAATTACGATCCCAACTAAAAAGTCCGGGTAAAATTACGAACCCAACTAAAACTCCGGGGTAAAATTACGAACTCAACTAAAACTCCGGGTAAAATTACGAACCCAACTAAAACTCCGGGTCAAATTACGAACCCAACTAGAAGTCCGGGTAAAAAATACGAACCCAACTAAAAAGTCCGGGTAAAATTACGAACCCAACTAAAACTCCGGGTAAAAAATACGACCCCAACTAAAACTCCGGGTAAAAATACGAACCCAACTAAAGCTCCGGGTAAAAATACGAACCCAACTAAAACTGCGGGTAAAAAATACGAACCCATCTAAAACTCCGGGTAAAAATACGAACCCAACTAAAACTCCGGGTAAAAATACGAACCCAACTAAAACTCCGGGTAAAAAATACGAACCCAACTAAAACTCCGGGTAAAAAATACGAACCCAACTAAAACTCCGGGCAAAAATGCTAACCCACCTAAAAAGTCCGGGTAAAAAATACGAACCCAACTAAAACTCCGGGTAAAAATACGAACCCAACTAAAACTCCGGGTAAAAATACGAACCCAACTAAAACTCCGGGTAAAAAATACGAACCCAACTAAAACTCCGGGTAAAAAATACGAACCCAACTAAAAAGTCCGGTAAAAAATATGAACCCAACTAAAACTCCGGGTAAAATTACGAACCCAACTAAAAGTCCGGGTAAAAAATACGAACCCAACTAAAAAGTCCGGGTAAAATTACGAACCCAACTAAAACTCCGGGTAAAATTACGAACCCAACTAAAACTCCGGTTAAAATTACGAACCCAAGTAAAACTCCGGGTAAAATTACGAACCCAAGTAAAACTCCGGGTAAAATTACAAACCCAACTAAAACTCCGGGTAAAATTACGAACCCAACTAAAACTCCGGGTAAAATTACGAACCCAACTAAAAGTCCGGGTAAAAATACGAACCCAACTATTAACTCAAGACTCCGGGTAAAATTACGAACCCAACTAAAACTCCGGGTAAAATTACGAACCCAACTAAAACTCCGGGTAAAATTACGAACCCAACTAAAAGTCCGGGTAAAAAATACGAACCCAACTAAAAAGTCCGGGTAAAATTACGAACCCAACTAAAAGTCCGGGTAAAAAATTCGAACCCAACTAAAAGTCCGGGTAAAATTACGAACCCAACTAAAACACCGGGTAAAAATACGAACCCAACTAAAACTCCGGGTAAAAAATACGAACCCAACTAAAACTCCGGGTAAAAATACGAACCCAACTAAAACTCCGGGTAAAAATACGAACCCAACTAAAACTCCGGGTAAAAAATACGAACGCAACTAAAACTCCGGCTAAAAAATACGAACCCAACCAAAACTCCGGGTAAAAATACGAACCCAACTAAAACTCCGGGTAAAAATACGAACCCAACTAAAAAGTCCGGGTAAAAAATACGAACCCAACTAAAACTCCGGGTAAAAATACGAACCCAACTAAAACTCCGGGTAAAAATACGAACCCAACTAAAACTCCGGGTAAAAAATACGAACCCAACTAAAACTCCGGGTAAAAAATACGAACCCAACTAAAAAGTCCGGTAAAAAATATGAACCCAACTAAAACTCCGGGTAAAATTACCAACACAACTAAAAAGTCCGGGTAAAATTACGAACCCAACTAAAACTCCGGGTAAAATTACGAACCCAACTAAAACTCCGGGTAAAAAATACGGCACCCAACTAAAAAGTCCGGGTAAAATTACGATCCCAACTGAAAAGTCCGGGTAAAATTACGAACCCAACTAAAAAGTCCGGGTAAAAGTACGAACCCAACTAAAAAGTCCGGGTAAAATTACGAACTCAACTAAAACTCCGGGTAAAATTACGAACCCAACTAAAACTCCGGGTAAAATTACGAACCCAACGAAAAGTCCGGGTAAAAAATACGAACCCAACTAAAAAGTCCGGGTAAAATTACGAACCCAACTAAAACTCCGGGTAAAATTACGAACCCAACTAAAACTCCGGGTAAAATTACGAACCCAAGTAAAACTCCGGGTAAAATTACGAACCCAAGTAAAACTCCGGGTAAAATTACGAACCCAACTAAAACTCCGGGTAAAATTACGAACCCAACTAAAACTCCGGGTAAAATTACGAACCCAACTAAAAGTCCGGGTAAAAATACGAACCCAACTATTAACTCAAGACTCCGGGTAAAATTACGAACCCAACTAAAACTCCGGGTAAAATTACGAACCCAACTAAAACTCCGTGTAAAATTACGAACCCAACTAAAAGTCCGGGTAAAAAATACGAACCCAACTAAAAAGTCCGGTAAAATTACGAACCCAACTAAAAGTCCGGGTAAAAAATTCGAACCCAACTAAAAAGTCCGGGTAAAATTACGAACCCAACTAAAACTCCGGGTAAAAATACGAACCCAACTAAAACTCCGGGTAAAAAATACGAACCCAACTAAAACTCCGGGTAAAAATACGAAACCAACTAAAACTCCGGGTAAAAATACGAACCCAACTAAAACTCCGGGTAAAAAATACGAACCCAACTAAAACTCCGGCTAAAAAATACGAACCCAACCAAAACTCCGGGCAAAAATACTAACCCAACTAAAAAGTCCGGGTAAAAAATACGAACCCAACTAAAACTCCGGGTAAAAATACGAACCCAACTAAAACTCCGGGTAAAAATACGAACCCAACTAAAACTCCGGGTAAAAAATACGAACCCAGCTAAAACTCCGGGTAAAAAATACGAACCCAACTAAAAAGTCCGGTAAAAAATATGAACCCAACTAAAATTCCGGGTAAAATTACCAACACAACTAAAAAGTCCGGGTAAAATTACGAACCCAACTAAAACTCCGGTAAAATTACGAACCCAACTAAAACTCCGGGTAAAATATACGGCACCCAACTAAAAAGTCCGGGTAAAATTACGATCCCAACTAAAAAGTCCGGGTAAAATTACGAACCCAACTAAAACTCCGGGTAAAATTACGAACTCAACTAAAACTCCGGGTAAAATTACGAACCCAACTAAAACTCCGGGTAAAATTACGAACCCAACTAGAAGTCCGGGTAAAAAATACGAACCCAACTAAAAAGTCCGGGTAAAATTACGAACCCAACTAAAACTCCGGGTAAAAAATACGACCCCAACTAAAACTCCGGGTAAAAATACGAACCCAACTAAAGCTCCTTTTAAAAATACGAACCCAACTAAAACTGCGGGTAAAAAATACGAACCCATCTAAAACTCCGGGTAAAAATACGAACCCAACTAAAACTCCGGGTAAAAATACGAACCACAACTAAAACTCCGGGTAAAAAATACGAACCCAACTAAAACTCCGGGTAAAAAATACGAACCCAACTAAAACTCCGGCAAAAATGCTAACCCACCTAAAAAGTCCGGGTAAAAAATACGAACCCAACTAAAACTCCGGGTAAAAATACGAACCCAACTAAAACTCCGGGTAAAAATACGAACCCAACTAAAACTCCGGGTAAAAAATACGAACCCAACTAAAACTCCGGGTAAAAAATACGAACCCAACTAAAAAGTCCGGTAAAAAATATGAACCCAACTAAAACTCCGGGTAAAATTACCAACACAACTAAAAAGTCCGGGTAAAATTACGAACCAAACTAAAACTCCGGGTAAAATTACGAACCCAACTAAAACTCCGGGTAAAAAATACGAACCCAACTAAAAAGTCCGGGTAAAATTACGAACCCAACTAAAAAGTCCGGGTAAAAGTACGAACCCAACTAAAACTCCGGGTAAAATTACGAACTCAACTAAAACTCCGGGTAAAATTACGAACCCAACTAAAACTCCGGGTAAAATTACGAACCCAACTAAAAGTCCGGGTAAAAAATGCGAACCCAACTAAAAAGTCCGGGTAAAATTACGAACCCAACTAAAACTCCGGGTAAAATTACCAACACAACAAAAACTCCGGGTAAAAATACGATCCCAACTAAAACTCCGGGTAAAAATACGAACCCAACTAAAACTCCGGGTAAAAGATATGAACCCAACTAAAACTCCGGGTAAAATTACCAACACAACTAAAACTCCGGGTAAAAATACGAACCCAACTAAAAGTCCGGGTAAAAAATACGAACCCAACTAAAAAGTCCGGGTAAAATTACGAACCCAACTAAAACTCCGGGTAAAATTACGAACCCAACTAAAACTCCGGGTAAAATTACGAACCCAAGTAAAACTACGGGTAAAATTACGAACCCAAGTAAAACTCCGGGTAAAATTACGAACCCAACTAAAAATCCGGGTAAAATTACGAACCCAACTAAAACTCCGGGTAAAATTACGAACCCAACTAAAAGTCCGGGTAAAAATACGAACCCAACTATTAACTCAAGACTCCGGGTAAAATTACGAACCCAACTAAAACTCCTGGTAAAATTACGAACCCAACTAAAACTCCGGGTAAAATTACGAACCCAACTAAAAGTCCGGGTAAAAAATACGAACCCAACTAAAAAGTCCGGGTAAAATTACGAATCCAACTAAAAGTCCGGGTAAAAAATTCGACCCAACTAAAAAGTCCGGGTAAAATTACGAACCCAACTAAAACTCCGGGTAAAAATACGAACCCAACTAAAACTCCGGGTAAAAAATACGAACCCAAATAAAACTCCGGGTAAAAATACAAACCCAACTAAAACTCCGGGTAAAAATACGAACCCAACTAAAACTCCGGGTAAAAAATACGAACCCAACTAAAACTCCGGCTAAAAAATACGAACCCAACCAAAACTCCGGGCAAAATTACTAACCCAACTAAAAAGTCCGGGTAAAAAATACGAACCCAACTAAAACTCCGGGTAAAAATACGAACCCAACTAAAACTCCGGGTAAAAATACGAACCCAACTAAAACTCCGGGCAAAAAATACGAACCCAACTAAAACTCCGGGTAAAAAATACGAACCCAACTAAAAAGTCCGGTAAAAAATATGAACCCAACTAAAACTCCGGGTAAAATTACCGACACAACTAAAAAGTCCGGGTAAAATTACGAACCCAACTAAAACTCCGGGTAAAATTACGAACCCAACTAAAACTCCGGGTAAAAAATACGGCACCCAACTAAAAAGTCCGGGTAAAATTACGATCCCAACTAAAAACTCCGGGTAAAATTACGAACCCAACTAAAACTCCGGGTAAAATTACGAACTCAACTAAAACTCCGGGTAAAATTACGGACCCAACTAAAATTCCGGGTAAAATTACGAACCCAACTAGAAGTCCGGGTAAAAAATACGAACACAACTAAAAAGTCCGGGTAAAATTACGAACCCAACTAAAACTCCGGGTAAAAAATACGACCCCAACTAAAACTCCGGGTAAAAATACGAACCCAACCAAAGCTCCGGGTAAAAATACGAACCCAACTAAAACTGCGGGTAAAAAATATGAACCCATCTAAAACTCCGGGTAAAAATACGAACCCAACTAAAACTCCGGGTAAAAATACGAACCCAACTAAAACTCCGGGTAAAAAATACGAACCCAACTAAAACTCCGGGTAAAAAATACGAACCCAACTAAAACTCCGGGCAAAAATACTAACCCAACTAAAAAGTCCGGGTAAAAAATACGAACCCAACTAAAACTCCGGGTAAAAATACGAACCCAACTAAAACTCCGGGTAAAAATACGAACCCAACTAAAAAGTCCGGTAAAAAATATGAGCCCAACTAAAACTCCGGGTAAAATTACCAACACAACTAAAAAGTCCGGGTAAAATTACGAACCCAACTAAAACTCCGGGTAAAATTACGAACCCAACTAAAACTCCGGGTAAAAAATACGAACCCAACTAAAAAGTCCGGGTAAAATTACGAACCCAACTAAAAAGTCCGGGTAAAATTACGAACCCAACTAAAACTCCGGGTAAAATTACGAACTCAACTAAAACTCCGGGTAAAATTACGAACCCAACTAAAACTCCGGGTAAAATTACGAACCCAACTAAAAGTCCGGGTAAAAAATGCGAACCCAACTAAAAAGTCCGGGTAAAATTACGAACCCAACTAAAACTCCGGGTAAAATTACGAACCCAACTAAAACTCCGGGTAAAATTACGAACCCAAGTAAAACTCCGGGTAAAATTACGAACCCAAGTAAAACTCCGGGTAAAATTACGAACCCAACTAAAACTCCGGGTAAAATTACGAACCCAACTAAAACTCCGGGTAAAATTACGAACCCAACTAAAAGTCCGGGTACAAAATACGAACCCAACTAAAAGGTCCGGGTAAAATTACGAACCCAACTAAAACTCCGGGTTAAATTATGAACCCAACTAAAAGTCCGGGTAAAAAATTCGAACCCAACTAAAAAGTCCGGGTAAAATTACGAACTCAACTAAAACTCCGGGTAAAATTACGAACCCAACTAAAACTCCGGGTAAAATTACGAACCCAACTAAAAGTCCGAGTAAAAAATGCGAACCCAACTAAAAAGTCCGGGTAAAATTACGAACCCAACTAAAACTCCGGGTAAAATTACCAACACAACAAAAACTCCGGGTAAAAATACGATCCCAACTAAAACTCCGGGTAAAAATACGAACCCAACTAAAACTCCGGGTAAAAGATATGAACCCAACTAAAACTCCGGGTAAAATTACCAACACAACTAAAACTCCGGGTAAAAATACGAACCCAACTAAAAGTCCGGGTAAAAAATACGAACCCAACTAAAAAGTCCGGGTAAAATTACGAACCCAACTAAAACTCCGGGTAAAATTACGAACCCAACTAAAACTCCGGGTAAAATTACGAACCCAACTAAAACTCCGGGTAAAATTACGAACCCAACTAAAAGTCCGGGTAAAAATACGAACCCAACTATTAACTCAAGACTCCGGGTAAAATTACGAACCCAACTAAAACTCCTGGTAAAATTACGAACCCAACTAAAACTCCGGGTAAAATTACGAACCCAACTAAAAGTCCGGGTAAAATTACGAACCCAACTAAAACTCCGGGTAAAATTACGAACTCAACTAAAACTCCGGGTAAAATTACGAACCCAACTAAAACTCCGGGTAAAATTACGAACCCAACTAAAACTCCGGGTAAAAATACGAACCCAACTAAAACTCCGGGTAAAAAATACGAACCCAAATAAAACTCCGGGTAAAAATACAAACCCAACTAAAACTCCGGGTAAAAATACGAACCCAACTAAAACTCCGGGTAAAAAATACGAACCCAACTAAAACTCCGGCTAAAAAATACGAACCCAACCAAAACTCCGGGCAAAAATACTAACCCAACTAAAAAGTCCGGGTAAAGAATACGAACCCAACTAAAACTCCGGGTAAAAATACGAACCCAACTAAAACTCCGGGTAAAAATACGAACCCAACTAAAACTCCGGGCAAAAAATACGAACCCAACTAAAACTCCGGGTAAAAAATACGAACCCAACTAAAAAGTCCGGTAAAAAATATGAACCCAACTAAAACCCCGGGTAAAATTACCAACACAACTAAAAAGTCCGGGTAAAATTACGAACCCAACTAAAACTCCGGGTAAAATTACGAACCCAACTAAAACTCCGGGTAAAAAATACGGCACCCAACTAAAAAGTCCGGGTAAAATTACGATCCCAACTAAAAACTCCGGGTAAAATTACGAACCCAACTAAAACTCCGGGTAAAATTACGAACTCAACTAAAACTCCGGGTAAAATTACGGACCCAACTAAAACTCCGGGTAAAATTACGAACCCAACTAGAAGTCCGGGTAAAAAATACGAACCCAACTAAAAAGTCCGGGTAAAATTACGAACCCAACTAAAACTCCGGGTAAAAAATACGACCCCAACTAAAACTCCGGGTAAAAATACGAACCCAACTAAAGCTCCGGGTAAAAATACGAACCCAACTAAAACTGCGGGTAAAAAATACGAACCCATCTAAAACTCCGGGTAAAAATACGAACCCAACTAAAACTCCGGGTAAAAATACGAACCCAACTAAAACTCCGGGTAAAAAATACGAACCCAACTAAAACTCCGGGTAAAAAATACGAACCCAACTAAAACTCCGGGCAAAAATACTAACCCAACTAAAAAGTCCGGGTAAAAAATACGAACCCAACTAAAACTCCGGGTAAAAATACGAACCCAACTAAAACTCCGGGTAAAAATACGAACCCAACTAAAACTCCGGGTAAAAAATACGAACCCAACTAAAACTCCGGGTAAAAAATACGAACCCAACTAAAAAGTCCGGTAAAAAATATGAGCCCAACTAAAACTCCGGGTAAAATTACCAACACAACTAAAAAGTCCGGGTAAAATTACGAACCCAACTAAAACTCCGGGTAAAATTACGAACCCAACTAAAACTCCGGGTAAAAAATACGAACCCAACTAAAAAGTCCGGGTAAAATTACGAACCCAACTAAAAAGTCCGGGTAAAATTACGAACCCAACTAAAACTCCGGGTAAAATTACGAACTCAACTAAAACTCCGGGTAAAATTACGAACCCAACTAAAACTCCGGGTAAAATTACGAACCCAACTAAAAGTCCGGGTAAAAAATGCGAACCCAACTAAAAAGTCCGGGTAAAATTACGAACCCAACTAAAACTCCGGGTAAAATTACGAACCCAACTAAAACTCCGGGTAAAATTACGAACCCAAGTAAAACTCCGGGTAAAATTACGAACCCAAGTAAAACTCCGGGTAAAATTACGAACCCAACTAAAACTCCGGGTAAAATTACGAACCCAACTAAAACTCCGGGTAAAATTACGAACCCAACTAAAAGTCCGGGTAAAAATACGAACCCAACTAAAAAGTCCGGGTAACTCAAGACTGCGGGTAAAATTACGAACCCAACTAAAACTCCGGGTAAAATTACGAACCCAACTAAAACTCCGGGTAAAATTACGAACCCAACTAAAAGTCCGGGTACAAAATACGAACCCAACTAAAAGGTCCGGGTAAAATTACGAACCCAACTAAAACTCCGGGTAAAATTATGAACCCAACTAAAAGTCCGGGTAAAAAATTCGAACCCAACTAAAAAGTCCGGGTAAAATTACGAACCCAACTAAAACTCCGGGTAAAATTACGAACCCAACTAAAAAGTCCGGGTAAAATTACGAACCCAACTAAAAAGTCCGGGTAAAATTACGAACCCAACTAAAAAGTCCGGGTAAAATTACGAACCCAACTAAAACTCCGGGTAAAATTACGAACTCAACTAAAACTCCGGGTAAAATTACGAACCCAACTAAAACTCCGGGTAAAATTACGAACCCAACTAAAACTCCGGGTAAAAAATACGAACCCAACTAAAAAGTCCGGGTAAAATTACGAACCCAACTAAAACTCCGGGTAAAATTACGAACCCAACTAAAACTCCGGGTAAAATTACGAACCCAAGTAAAACTCCGGGTAAAATTACGAACCCAAGTAAAACTCCGGGAAAAATTACGAACCCAACTAAAACTCCGGGTAAAATTACGAACCCAACTAAAACTCCGGGTAAAATTACGAACCCAACTAAAAGTCCGGGTAAAAAATACGAACCCAACTAAAAATTCCGGGTAAAATTACGAACCCAAGTAAAACTCCGGGTAAAATTACGAACCCAACTAAAACTCCGGGTAAAATTACGAACCCAACTAAAAAGTCCGGGTAAAATTACGAACCCAAATAAAAAGTCCGGGTAAAATTACTAACCCAACTAAAACTCCGGGTAAAATTACGAACTCAACTAAAACTCCGGGTAAAATTACGAACCCAACTAAAACTCCGGGTAAAAAATACGAACCAAACAAAAAAGTCCGGGTAACATTTAGAACCCAACTAAAACTCCGGGTAAAAAAATACGAACCCAACTAAAACTCCGGGCAAAAATACTAACCCAACTAAAAAGTCCGGGTAAAAAATACGAACCCAACTAAAACTCAGGGTAAAAATACGAACCCAAGTAAAACTCCGGGTAAAATTACGAACCCAACTAAAACTACGGGTAAAATTACGAACCCAACTAAAACTCCGGGTAAAAAATACGAACCCAACTAAAAAGTCCGGGTAAAATTACGAACCCAACTAAAACTCCGGGTAAAATTACGAACCCAACTAAAACTCCGGGTAAAATTACGAACCCAAGTAAAACTCCGGGTAAAATTACGAACCCAAGTAAAACTCCGGGTAAAATTACGAACCCAACTAAAACTCCGGGTAAAATTACGAACCCAACTAAAACTCCGGGTAAAAAATACGAACCCAACTAAAAAGTCCGGGTAAAATTACGAACCCAACTAAAAAGTCCGGGTAAAATTACGAACCCAACTAAAACTCCGGGTAAAATTACGAACTCAACTAAAACTCCGGGTAAAATTACGAACCCAACTAAAACTCCGGGTAAAATTACGAACCCAACTAAAAGTCCGGGTAAGAAATGCGAACCCAACTAAAAAGTCCGGGTAAAATTACGAACCCAACTAAAACTCCGGGTAAAATTACGAACCCAACTAAAACTCCGGGTAAAATTACGAACCCAAGTAAAACTCCGGGTAAAATTACGAACCCAAGTAAAACTCCGGGTAAAATTACGAACCCAACTAAAACTCCGGGTAAAATTACGAACCCAACTAAAACTCCGGGTAAAATTACGAACCCAACTAAAAGTCCGGGTAAAAATACGAACCCAACTAAAAAGTCCGGGTAACTCAAGACTGCGGGTAAAATTACGAACCCAACTAAAACTCCGGGTAAAATTACGAACCCAACTAAAACTCCGGGTAAAATTACGAACCCAACTAAAAGTCCGGGTACAAAATACGAACCCAACTAAAAGGTCCGGGTAAAAATACGAACCCAACTAAAAAGTCCGGGTAAAATTACGAACCCAACTAAAAAGTCCGGGTAAAATTACGAACCCAACTAAAACTCCGGGTAAAATTACGAACTCAACTAAAACTCCGGGTAAAATTACGAACCCAACTAAAACTCCGGGTAAAATTACGAACCCAACTAAAAGTCCGGGTAAAAAATGCGAACCCAACTAAAAAGTCCGGGTAAAATTACGAACCCAACTAAAACTCCGGGTAAAATTACCAACACAACAAAAACTCCGGGTAAAAATACGATCCCAACTAAAACTCCGGGTAAAAATACGAACCCAACTAAAACTCCGGGTAAAAGATATGAACCCAACTAAAACTCCGGGTAAAATTACCAACACAACTAAAACTCCGGGTAAAAATACGAACCCAACTAAAAGTCCGGGTAAAAAATACGAACCCAACTAAAAAGTCCGGGTAAAATTACGAACCCAAATAAAACTCCGGGTAAAATTACGAACCCAACTAAAACTCCGGGTAAAATTACGAACCCAAGTAAAACTCCGGGTAAAATTACGAACCCAAGTAAAACTCCGGGTAAAATTACGAACCCAACTAAAACTCCGGGTAAAATTACGAACCCAACTAAAACTCCGGGTAAAATTACGAACCCAACTAAAAGTCCGGGTAAAAATACGAACCCAACTATTAACTCAAGACTCCGGGTAAAATTACGAACCCAACTAAAACTCCGGGTAAAATTACGAACCCAACTAAAACTCCGGGTAAAATTACGAACCCAACTAAAAGTCCGGGTAAAAAATACGAACCCAACTAAAAAGTCCGGTAAAATTACGAACCCAACTAAAAGTCCGGGTAAAAAATTCGAACCCAACCAAAAAGTCCGGGTAAAATTACGAACCCAACTAAAACTCCGGGTAAAATTACGAACCCAACTAAAAAGTCCGGGTAAAATTACGAACCCAACTAAAAAGTCCGGGTAAAATTACGAACCCAACTAAAAAGTCCGGGTAAAATTACGAACCCAACTAAAACTCCGGGTAAAATTACGAACTCAACTAAAACTCCGGGTAAAATTACGAACCAAACTAAAACTCCGGGTAAAATTACGAACCCAACTAAAACTCCGGGTAAAATACGAACCCAAATAAAACTCCGGGTAAAAATACAAACCCAACTAAAACTCCGGGTAAAAATACGAACCCAACTAAAACTCCGGGTAAAAAATACGAACCCAACTAAAACTCCGGCTAAAAAATACGAACCCAACCAAAACTCCGGGCAAAAATACTAACCCAACTAAAAAGTCCGGGTAAAAAATACGAACCCAACTAAAACTCCGGGTAAAAATACGAACCCAACTAAAACTCCGGGTAAAAATACGAACCCAACTAAAACTCCGGGCAAAAAATACGAACCCAACTAAAACTCCGGGTAAAAAATACGAACCCAACTAAAAAGTCCGGTAAAAAATATGAACCCAACTAAAACTCCGGGTAAAATTACGAACCCAACTAAAACTCCGGGTAAAAAATACGGCACCCAACTAAAAAGTCCGGGTAAAATTACGATCCCAACTAAAAACTCCGGGTAAAATTACGAACCCAACTAAAACTCCGGGTAAAATTACGAACTCAACTAAAACTCCGGGTAAAATTACGGACCCAACTAAAACTCCGGGTAAAATTACGAACCCAACTAGAAGTCCGGGTAAAAAATACGAACCCAACTAAAAAGTCCGGGTAAAATTACGAACCCAACTAAAACTCCGGGTAAAAATACGACCCCAACTAAAACTCCGGGTAAAAATACGAACCCAACTAAAGCTCCGGGTAAAAATACGAACCCAACTAAAACTGCGGGTAAAAAATACGAACCCATCTAAAACTCCGGGTAAAAATACGAACCCAACTAAAACTCCGGGTAAAAAATACGAACCCAACTAAAACTCCGGGTAAAAATACGAACCCAACTAAAACTCCGGGCAAAAATACTAACCCAACTAAAAAGTCCGGGTAAAAAATACGAACCCAACTAAAACTCCGGGTAAAAATACGAACCCAACTAAAACTCCGGGTAAAAATACGAACCCAACTAAAACTCCGGGTAAAAAATACGAACCCAACTAAAACTCCGGGTAAAAAATACGAACCCAACTAAAAAGTCCGGTAAAAAATATGAGCCCAACTAAAACTCCGGGTAAAATTACCAACACAACTAAAAAGTCCGGGTAAAATTACGAACCCAACTAAAACTCCGGGTAAAATTACGAACCCAACTAAAACTCCGGGTAAAAAATACGAACCCAACTAAAAAGTCCGGGTAAAATTACGAACCCAACTAAAAGTCCGGGTAAAATTACGAACCCAACTAAAACTCCGGGTAAATTACGAACTCAACTAAAACTCCGGGTAAAATTACGAACCCAACTAAAACTCCGGGTAAAATTACGAACCCAACTAAAAGTCCGGGTAAAAATGCGAACCCAACTAAAAAGTCCGGGTAAAATTACGAACCCAATTAATACTCCGGGTAAAATTACGAACCCAACTAAAACTCCGGGTAAAATTACGAACCCAAGTAAAACTCCGGGTAAAATTACGAACCCAAGTAAAACTCCGGGTAAAATTACGAACCCAACTAAAACTCCGGGTAAAATTACGAACCCAACTAAAACTCCGGGTAAAATTACGAACCCAACTAAAAGTCCGGGTAAAAATACGAACCCAACTAAAAAGTCCGGGTAACTCAAGACTGCGGGTAAAATTACGAACCCAACTAAAACTCCGGGTAAAATTACGAACCCAACTAAAACTCCGGGTAAAATTACGAACCCAACTAAAAGTCCGGGTACAAAATACGAACCCAACTAAAAGGTCCGGGTAAAATTACGAACCCAACTAAAACTCCGGGTAAAATTATGAACCCAACTAAAAGTCCGGGTAAAAATTCGAACCCAACTAAAAGTCCGGGTAAAATTACGAACCCAACTAAAACTCGGGTAAAATTACGAACCCAACTAAAAAGTCCGGGTAAAATTACGAACCCAACTAAAAAGTCCGGGTAAAATTACGAACCCAACTAAAACTCCGGGTAAAATTACGAACTCAACTAAAACTCCGGGTAAAATTACGAACCCAACTAAAACTCCGGGTAAAATTACGAACCCCAACTAAAACTCCGGGTAAAAAATACGAACCCAACTAAAAAGTCCGGGTAAAATTACGAACCCAACTAAAACTCCGGGTAAAATTACGAACCCAACTAAAACTCCGGGTAAAATTACGAACCCAAGTAAAACTCCGGGTAAAATTACGAACCCAAGTAAAACTCCGGGTAAAATTACGAACCCAACTAAAACTCCGGGTAAAATTACGAACCCAACTAAAACTCCGGGTAAAATTACGAACCCAACTAAAAGTCCGGGTAAAAAATACGAACCCAACTAAAAATTCCGGGTAAAATTACGAACCCAAGTAAAACTCCGGGTAAAATTACGAACCCAACTAAAACTCCGGGTAAAATTACGAACCCAACTAAAAAGTCCGGGTAAAATTACGAACCCAAATAAAAAGTCCGGGTAAAATTACTAACCCAACTAAAACTCCGGGTAAAATTACGAACTCAACTAAAACTCCGGGTAAAATTACGAACCCAACTAAAACTCCGGGTAAAAAATACGAACCAAACAAAAAAGTCCGGGTAACATTTAGAACCCAACTAAAACTCCGGGTAAAAAAATACGAACCCAACTAAAACTCCGGGCAAAAATACTAACCCAACTAAAAAGTCCGGGTAAAAAATACGAACCCAACTAAAACTCAGGGTAAAAATACGAACCCAACTAAAACTCCGGGTAAAATTACGAACCCAACTAAAACTCCGGGTAAAATTACGAACCCAACTAAAACTCCGGGTAAAAAATACGAACCCAACTAAAAAGTCCGGGTAAAATTACGAACCCAACTAAAACTCCGGGTAAAATTACGAACCCAACTAAAACTCCGGGTAAAATTACGAACCCAAGTAAAACTCCGGGTAAAATTATGAACCCAAATAAAACTCCGGGTAAAATTACGAACCAACTAAAACTCCGGGTAAAATTACGAACCCAACTAAAACTCCGGGTAAAAAATACGAACCCAACTAAAAAGTCCGGGTAAAATTACGAACCCAACTAAAAAGTCCGGGTAAAATTACGAACCCAACTAAAACTCCGGGTAAAATTACGAACTCAACTAAAACTCCGGGTAAAATTACGAACCCAACTAAAACTCCGGGTAAAATTACGAACCCAACTAAAAGTCCGCGTAAAAAAATGCGAACCCAACTAAAAAGTCCGGGTAAAATTACGAACCCAACTAAAACTCCGGGTAAAATTACGAACCCAACTAAAACTCCGGGTAAAATTACGAACCCAAGTAAAACGCCGGGTAAAATTACGAACCCAAGTAAAACTCCGGGTAAAATTACGAACCCAACTAAAACTCCGGGTAAAATTACGAACCCAACTAAAACTCCGGGTAAAATTACGAACCCAACTAAAAGTCCGGGTAAAAATACGAACCCAACTAAAAAGTCCGGGTAACTCAAGACTGCGGGTAAAATTACGAACCCAACTAAAACTCCGGGTAAAATTACGAACCCAACTAAAACTCCGGGTAAAATTACGAACCCAACTAAAAGTCCGGGTACAAAATACGAACCCAACTAAAAGGTCCGGGTAAAATTAAAAACCCAACTAAAACTCCGCGTAAAATTATGAACCCAACTAAAAGTCCGGGTAAAAAATTCGAACCCAACTAAAAAGTCCGGGTAAAATTACGAACCCAACTAAAACTCCGGGTAAAATTACGAACCCAACTAAAAAGTCCGGGTAAAATTACGAACCCAACTAAAAAGTCCGGGTAAAATTACGAACCCAACTAAAAAGTCCGGGTAAAATTACGAACCCAACTAAAACTCCGGGTAAAATTACGAACTCAACTAAAACTCCGGGTAAAATTACGAACCCAACTAAAACTCCGGGTAAAATTACGAACCCAACTAAAACTCCGGGTAAAAAATACGAACCCAACTAAAAAGTCCGAGTAAAATTACGAACCCAACTAAAAGTCCGGGTAAAATTACTAACCCAACTAAAACTCCGGGTAAAATTACGAACTCAACTAAAACTCCGGGTAAAATTACGAACCCAACTAAAACTCCGGGTAAAAAATACGAACCAAACAAAAAAGTCCGGGTAACATTTAGAACCCAACTAAAACTCCGGGTAAAAAAATACGAACCCAACTAAAACTCCGGGCAAAAATACTAACCCAACTAAAAAGTCCGGGTAAAAAATACGAACCCAACTAAAACTCAGGGTAAAAATACGAACCCAACTAAAACTCCGGGTAAAAATACGAACCCAACTAGAACTCCGGGTAAAAAATACGAACCCAACTAAAACTCCGGGTAAAAATACGAACCCAACTAAAACTCCGGGTAAAAATACGAACCCAACTAAAACTCCGGGTAAAAAATACGAACCCAACTAAAACTCCGGCTAAAAAATACGAACCCAACTAACACTCCGGGCAAAAATACTAACCCAACTAAAAAGTCCGGGTAAAAAATACGAACCCAACTAAAACTCCGGGTAAAAATACGAACCCAACTAAAACTCCGGGTAAAAATACGAACCCAACTAAAACTCCGGGTAAAAAATACGAAACCAACTAAAACTCCGGGTAAAAAATACGAACCCAACTAAAAAGTCCGGTAAAGAATATGAACCCAACTAAAACTCCGGGTAAAATTACCAACACAACTAAAACTCCGGGTAAAAATACGAACCCAACTAAAAAGTCCGGGTAAAATTACGAACCCAACTAAAACTCCGGGTAAAATTACGAACCCAACTAAAACTCCGGGTAAAAAATACGAACCCAACTAAAAAATCCGGGTAAAATTACGAACCCAACTAAAAAGTCCGGGTAAAATTACGAACCCAACTAAAACTCCGGGTAAAATTACGAACTCAACTAAAACTCCGGGTAAAATTACGAACCCAACTAAAACTCCGGGTAAAATTACGAACCCAACTAAAAGTCCGGGTAAAAAATACGAACCCAACTAAAAAGTCCGGGTAAAATTACGAACCCAACTAAAACTCCGGGTAAAATTACGAACCCAACTAAAAGTCCGGGTAAAAAATACGAACCCAACTAAAAAGTCCGGGTAAAATTACGAACCCAACTAAAACTCCGGGTAAAATTACGAACCCAACTAAAACTCCGTGTAAAATTACGAACCCAACTAAAAGTCCGGGTACAAAATACGAACCCAACTAAAAGGTCCGGGTAAAATTACGAACCCAACTAAAACTCCGGGTAAAATTATGAACCCAACTTAAAGTCCGGGTAAAAAATTCGAACCCAACTAAAAAGTCCGGGTAAAATTACGAACCCAACTAAAACTCCGGGTAAGATTGCGAACCCAACTAAAAAGTCCGGGTAAAATTACGAACCCAACTAAAAAGTCCGGGTAAAATTACGAACCCAACTAAAAAGTCCGGGTAAAATTACGAACCCAACTAAAACTCCGGGTAAAATTACGAACTCAACTAAAACTCCGGGTAAAATTACGAACCCAACTAAAACTCCGGGTAAAATTACGAACCCAACTAAAAGTCCGGGTAAAAAATACGAACCCAACTAAAAAGTCCGGGTAAAATTACGAACCCAACTAAAACTCCGGGTAAAATTACGAACCCAACTAAAACTCCGGGTAAAATTACGAACCCAACTAAAAGTCCGGGTAAAAAATTCGAACCCAACTAAAAAGTCCGGGTAAAATTACGAACCCAAGTAAAACTCCGGGTAAAATTACGAACCCAACTAAAACTCCGGGTAAAATTACGAACCCAACTAACAAGTCCGGGTAAAATTACGAACCCAAATAAAAAGTCCGGGTAAAATTACTAACCCAACTAAAACTCCGGGTAAAATTACGAACTCAACTAAAACTCCGGGTAAAATTACGAACCCAACTAAAACTCCGGGTAAAATTATGAACCAACTAAAGCTCCGGGTAAAAAATATGAACCCAACTAAAACTTCGGGTAAAATTACCAACACAACAAAAACTCCGGGTAAAAATATGAACCCAACTAAAACTCCGGGTAAAAATACGAACCCAACTAAAACTCCGGGTAAAAGATATGAACCCAACTAAAACTCCGGGTAAAATTACCAACACAACTAAAACTCCGGGTAAAATGACGAACTCAACTAAAACTCCGGGTAAAATTACGAACCCAACTAAAACTCCGGGTAAAATTACGAACCCAACTAAAAGTCCGGGTAAAAAATACGAACCCAACTAAAAAGTCCGGGTAAAATTACGAACCCAACTAAAACTCCGGGTAAAATTACGAACCCAACTAAAACTCCGGGTATAATTACGAACCCAAGTAAAACTCCGGGTAAAATTACGAACCCAAGTAAAACTCCGGGTAAAATTACGAACCCAACTAAAACTCCGGGTAAAATTACGAACCCAACTAAAACTCCGGGTAAAATTACGAACCCAACTAAAAGTCCGGGTAAAAAATACGAACCCAACTAAAAAGTCCGGGTAAAATTACGAACCCAAGTAAAACTCCGGGTAAAATTACGAACCCAACTAAAACTCCGGGTAAAATTACGAACCCAACTAAAACGTCCGGGTAAAATTACGAACCCAAATAAAAAGTCCGGGTAAAATTACTAACCCAACTAAAACTCCGGGTAAAATTACGAACTCAACTAAAACTCCGGGTAAAATTACGAACCCAACTAAAACTCCGGGTAAAATTACGAACCCAACTAAAGCTCCGGGTAAAAAATATGAACCCAACTAAAACTCCGGGTAAAATTACCAACACAACAAAAACTCCGGGTAAAAATACGAACCCAACTAAAACTCCGGATAAAAATACGAACCCAACTAAAACTCCGGGTAAAAGATATGAACCCAACTAAAACTCCGGGTAAAATTACCAACACAACTAAAACTCCGGGTAAAAATACGAACCCAACTAAAACTCCGGGTAAAAAATACGAACCCAACTAAAACTCCGGGTAAAAAATTCGAACCCAACTAAAACTCCGGGTAAAATTACGAACCCAACTAAAAGTCCGGGTAAAAAATACGAACCCAACTAAAAAGTCCGGGTAAAATTACGAACCCAACTAAAACTCCGGGTAAAATTACGAACCCAACTAAAACTCCGGGTAAAAAATGCGAACCCAACTAAAAAGTCTGGGTAAAATTACGAACCCAACTAAAAAGTCCGGGTAAAATTACGAACCCAACTAAAACTCCGGGTAAAATTACGAACTCAACTAAAACTCCGGGTAAAATTACGAACCCAACTAAAACTCCGGGTAAAATTACGAACCCAACTAAAAGTCCGGGTAAAAAATACGAACCCAACTAAAAAGGCCGGGTAAAATTACGAACCCAACTAAAACTCCGGGTATAATTACGAACCCAACTAAAACTCCGGGTAAAATTACGAACCCAAGTAAAACTCCGGGTAAAATTACGAACCCAAGTAAAACTCCGGGTAAAATTACGAACCCAACTAAAACTCCGGGTAAAATTATGAACCCAACTAAAAGTCCGGGTAAAAAATACGAACCCAACTAAAACTCCGGGCAAAAATACTAACCCAACTAAAAAGTCCGGGTAAAAAATACGAACCCAACTAAAACTCCGGGTAAAAATACCAACACAACTAAAACTCCGGGTAAAAATACGAACCCAACTAAAACTCCGGGTAAAAAATACGAACCCAACTAAAACTCCGGGTAAAAAATTCGAACCCAACTAAAACTCCGGGTAAAATTACGAACCCAACTAAAAGTCCGGGTAAAAAATACGAACCCATCTAAAAGGTCCGGGTAAAATTACGAACCCAACTAAAACTCCGGGTAAAATTACGAACCCAACTAAAACTCCGGGTAAAAAATACGAACCCAACTAAAACTCCGGGTAAAATTACGAACCCAACTAAAAGTCCGGGTAAAAAATACGAACCCAACTAAAAAGTCCGGGTAAAATTACGAACCCAACTAAAACTCCGGGTAAAATTACGAACCCAACTAAAACTCCGGGTAAAATTACGAACCCAAGTAAAACTCCGGGTAAAATTACGAACCCAAGTAAAACTCCGGGTAAAATTACGAACCCAACCAAAACTCCGGGTAAAATTACGAACCCAACTAAAACTCCGGGTAAAATTACGAACGAACTAAAAGTCCGGGTAAAAATACGAACCCAACTATTAACTCCAGACTCCGGGTAAAATTACGAACCCAAATAAAACTCCGGGTAAAATTACGAACCCAACTAAAACTCCGGGTAAAATTACGAACCCAACTAAAAGTCCGGGTAAAAAATACGAACCCAACTAAAAAGTCCGGGTAAAATTACGAACCCAACTAAAAGTCCGGGTAAAAAATTCGAACCCAACTAAAAAGTCCGGGTAAAATTACGAACCCAAGTAAAACTCCGGGTAAAGATACGAACCCAACTAAAACTCCGGGTAAAAAATACGAACCCAACTAAAACTCCGGGTAAAAATGCGAACCCAACTAAAACTCCGGGTAAAAATACGAACCCAACTAAAACTCCGGGTAAAAAATACGAACCCAACTAAAACTCCGGCTAAAAAATACGAACCCAACTAAAACTCCGGGCAAAAATACTAACCCAACTAAAAAGTCCGGGTAAAAAATACGAACCCAACTAAAACTCCGGGTAAAAATACGAACCCAACTAAAACTCCGGGTAAAAATACGAACCCAACTAAAACTCCGGGTAAAAAATACGAATCCAACTAAAACTCCGGGTAAAAAATTCGAACCCAACTAAAAAGTCCGGTAAAAAATATGAACCCAACTAAAACTCCGGGTAAAATTACCAACACAACTAAAAAGTCCGGGTAAAATTACGAACCCAACTAAAACTCCGGGTAAAATTACGAACCCAACTAAAACTCCTGGTAAAAAATACGGCACCGAACTAAAAAGTACGAGTAAAATTACGAACCCAACTAAAAAGTCCGGGTAAAATTACGAACCCAACTAAAACTCCGGGTAAAATTACGAACTCAACTAAAACTCCGGGTAAAATTACGAACCCAACTAAAACTCCGGGTAAAATTACGAACCCAACTACAAGTCCGGGTAAAAAATACGAACCCAACTAAAAAGTCCGGGTAAAATTACGAACCCAACTAAAACTCCGGGTAAAATTACGAACCCAACTAAAACTCCGGGTAAAATTACGAACCCAAGTAAAACTCCGGGTAAAATTACGAACGCAAGTAAAACTCCGGGTAAAATTACGAACCCAACTAAAACTCCGCGTAAAATTACGAACCCAACTAAAACTCCGGGTAAAATTACGAACCCAACTAAAAGTCCGGGTAAAAATACGAACCCAACTAAAAAGTCCGGGTAACTCAAGACTCCGGGTAAAATTACGAACCCAACTAAAACTCCGGGTAAAATTACGAACCCAACTAAAACTCCGGGTAAAATTACGAACCCAACTAAAAGTCCGGGTACAAAATACGAACCCAACTAAAAGGTCCGGGTAAAATTACGAACCCAACTAAAACTCCGGGTAAAATTATGAACCCAACTAAAAGTCCGGGTAAAAAATTCGAACCCAACTAAAAACTCCGGGTAAAATTACGAACCCAACTAAAACTCCGGGTAAAATTACGAACCCAACTAAAAAGTCCGGGTAAAATTACGAACCCAACTAAAAAGTCCGGGTAAAATTACGAACCCAACTAAAAAGTCCGGGTAAAATTACGAACCCAACTAAAACTCCGGGTAAAATTACGAACTAAACTAAAACTCCGGGTAAAATTACGAACCCAACTAAAACTCCGGGTAAAATTACGAACCCAACTAAAAGTCCGGGTAAAAAATACGAACCCAACTAAAAAGTCCGGGTAAAATTACGAACCCAACTAAAACTCCGGGTAAAATTACGAACCCAACTAAAACTCCGGGTAAAATTACGAACCCAACTAAAACTCCGGGTAAAATTACGAACCCAACTAAAACTCCGGGTAAAAAATACGAACCCAAATAAAAAGTCCGGGTAAAATTACTAACCCAACTAAAACTCCGGGTAAAATTACGAACTCAACTAGAACTACGGGTAAAATTACGAACCCAACTAAAACTCCGGGTAAAATTACGAACCCAACTAAAAGTCCGGGTAAAAAATACGAACCCAACTAAAAAGTCCGGGTAAAATTACGAACCCAACTAAAACTCCGGGTAAAATTACGAACCCAACTAAAACTCCGGGTAAAATTACGAACCCAACTAAAACTTCGGGTAAAATTACGAACCCAACTAAAACTCCGGGTAAAATTACGAACCCAACTAAAAGGTGCGGGTAAAATTACGGACCCAACTAAAACTCCGGGTAAAAAATACGAACCAAACAAAAAAGTCCGGGTAACATTTAGAACCCAACTAAAACTCCGGGTAAAAAAATACGAACCCAACTAAAACTCCGGGCAAAAATACTAACCCAACTAAAAAGTCCGGGTAAAAAATACGAACCCAACTAAAACTCCGGGTAAAAATACGAACCCAACTAAAGCTCCGGGTAAAAATACGAACCTAACTAAAACTGCGGGTAAAAAATACGAACCCAACTAAAACTCCGGGTAAAAATACGAACCCAACTAAAACTCCGGGTAAAAATACGAACCCAACTAAAACTCCGGGTAAAAAATACGAACCCAACTAAAACTCCGGGTAAAAAATACGAACCCAACTAAAACTCCGGGCAAAAATACTAACCCAACTAAAAAGTACGGGTAAAAAATACGAACCCAACTAAAACTCCGGGTAAAATTACGAACCCAACTAAAACTCCGGGTAAAATTACGAACCCAACTAAAAGTCCGGGTACAAAATACGAACCCAACTAAAAGGTCCGGGTAAAATTACGAACCCAACTAAAACTCCGGGTAAAATTATGAACCCAACTAAAAGTCCGGGTAAAAAATTCGAACCCAACTAAAAACTCCGGGTAAAATTACGAACCCAACTAAAACTCCGGGTAAAATTACGAACCCAACTAAAAAGTCCGGGTAAAATTACGAACCCAACTAAAAAGTCCGGGTAAAATTACGAACCCAACTAAAAAGTCCGGGTAAAATTACGAACCCAACTAAAACTCCGGGTAAAATTACGAACTAAACTAAAACTCCGGGTAAAATTACGAACCCAACTAAAACTCCGGGTAAAATTACGAACCCAACTAAAAGTCCGGGTAAAAAATACGAACCCAACTAAAAAGTCCGGGTAAAATTACGAACCCAACTAAAACTCCGGGTAAAATTACGAACCCAACTAAAACTCCGGGTAAAATTACGAACCCAACTAAAACTCCGGGTAAAATTACGAACCCAACTAAAACTCCGGGTAAAAAATACGAACCCAAATAAAAAGTCCGGGTAAAATTACTAACCCAACTAAAACTCCGGGTAAAATTACGAACTCAACTAGAACTACGGGTAAAATTACGAACCCAACTAAAACTCCGGGTAAAATTACGAACCCAACTAAAAGTCCGGGTAAAAAATACGAACCCAACTAAAAAGTCCGGGTAAAATTACGAACCCAACTAAAACTCCGGGTAAAATTACGAACCCAACTAAAACTCCGGGTAAAATTACGAACCCAACTAAAACTTCGGGTAAAATTACGAACCCAACTAAAACTCCGGGTAAAATTACGAACCCAACTAAAAGGTGCGGGTAAAATTACGAACCCAACTAAAACTCCGGGTAAAAAATACGAACCAAACAAAAAAGTCCGGGTAACATTTAGAACCCAACTAAAACTCCGGGTAAAAAAATACGAACCCAACTAAAACTCCGGGCAAAAATACTAACCCAACTAAAAAGTCCGGGTAAAAAATACGAACCCAACTAAAACTCCGGGTAAAAATACGAACCCAACTAAAGCTCCGGGTAAAAATACGAACCTAACTAAAACTGCGGGTAAAAAATACGAACCCAACTAAAACTCCGGGTAAAAATACGAACCCAACTAAAACTCCGGGTAAAAATACGAACCCAACTAAAACTCCGGGTAAAAAATACGAACCCAACTAAAACTCCGGGCAAAAATACTAACCCAACTAAAAAGTACGGGTAAAAAATACGAACCCAACTAAAACTCCGGGTAAAAATACGAACCCAACTAAAACTCCGGGTAAAAATACGAACCCAACTAAAACTCCGGGTAAAAAATACGAACCCAACTAAAACTCCGGGTAAAAAATACGAACCCAACTATAAAGTCCGGTAAAAAATATGAACCCAACTAAAACTCCGGGTAAAATTACCAACACAACTAAAAAGTCCGGGTAAAATTACGAACCCAACTAAAACTCCGGGTAAAATTACGAACCCAACTAAAACTCCGGGTAAAAAATACGAACCCAACTAAAAAGTCCGGGTAAAATTACGAACCCAACTAAAAAGTCCGGGTAAAATTACGAACCCAACTAAAACTCCGGGTAAAATTACGAACTCAACTAAAACTCCGGCTAAAATTACGAACCCAACTAAAACTCCGGGTAAAATTACGAACCCAACTAAAAGTCCGGGTAAAAAATGCGAACCCAACTAAAAAGTCCGGGTAAAATTACGAACCCAACTAAAACTCCGGGTAAAATTACGAACCCAACTAAAACTCCGGGTAAAATTACGAACTCAACTAAAACTCCGGGTAAAATTACGAACCCAACTAAAACTCCGGGTAAAATTACGAACCCAACTAAAGCTCCGGGTAAAAAATATGAACCCAACTAAAACTCCGGGTAAAATTACCAACACAACAAAAACTCCGGGTAAAAATACGAACCCAACTAAAACTCCGGATAAAAATACGAACCCAACTAAAACTCCGGGTAAAAGATATGAACCCAACTAAAACTCCGGGTAAAATTACCAACACAACTAAAACTCCGGGTAAAAATACGAACCCAACTAAAACTCCGGGTAAAAAATACGAACCCAACTAAAACTCCGGGTAAAAAATTCGAACCCAACTAAAACTCCGGGTAAAATTACGAACCCAACTAAAAGTCCGGGTAAAATATACGAACCCAACTAAAAAGTCCGGGTAAAATTACGAACCCAACTAAAACTCCGGGTAAAATTACGAACCCAACTAAAACTCCGGGTAAAAAATGCGAACCCAACTAAAAAGTCTGGGTAAAATTACGAACCCAACTAAAAAGTCCGGGTAAAATTACAAACCCAACTAAAACTCCGGGTAAAATTACGAACTCAACTAAAACTCCGGGTAAAATTACGAACCCAACTAAAACTCCGGGTAAAATTACGAACCCAACTAAAAGTCCGGGTAAAAAATACGAACCCAACTAAAAAGGCCGGGTAAAATTACGAACCCAACTAAAACTCCGGGTATAATTACGAACCCAACTAAAACTCCGGGTAAAATTACGAACCCAAGTAAAACTCCGGGTAAAATTACGAACCCAAGTAAAACTCCGGGTAAAATTACGAACCCAACTAAAACTCCGGGTAAAATTATGAACCCAACTAAAAGTCCGGGTAAAAAATACGAACCCAACTAAAACTCCGGGCAAAAATACTAACCCAACTAAAAAGTACGGGTAAAAAATACGAACCCAACTAAAACTCCGGGTAAAAATACGAACCCAACTAAAACTCCGGGTAAAAATACGAACCCAACTAAAACTCCGGGTAAAAAATACGAACCCAACTAAAACTCCGGGTAAAAAATACGAACCCAACTATAAAGTCCGGTAAAAAATATGAACCCAACTAAAACTCCGGGTAAAATTACCAACACAACTAAAAAGTCCGGGTAAAATTACGAACCCAACTAAAACTCCGGGTAAAATTACGAACCCAACTAAAACTCCGGGTAAAAAATACGAACCCAACTAAAAAGTCCGGGTAAAATTACGAACCCAACTAAAAAGTCCGGGTAAAATTACGAACCCAACTAAAACTCCGGGTAAAATTACGAACTCAACTAAAACTCCGGCTAAAATTACGAACCCAACTAAAACTCCGGGTAAAATTACGAACCCAACTAAAAGTCCGGGTAAAAAATGCGAACCCAACTAAAAAGTCCGGGTAAAATTACGAACCCAACTAAAACTCCGGGTAAAATTACGAACCCAACTAAAACTCCGGGTAAAATTACGAACTCAACTAAAACTCCGGGTAAAATTACGAACCCAACTAAAACTCCGGGTAAAATTACGAACCCAACTAAAGCTCCGGGTAAAAAATATGAACCCAACTAAAACTCCGGGTAAAATTACCAACACAACAAAAACTCCGGGTAAAAATACGAACCCAACTAAAACTCCGGATAAAAATACGAACCCAACTAAAACTCCGGGTAAAAGATATGAACCCAACTAAAACTCCGGGTAAAATTACCAACACAACTAAAACTCCGGGTAAAAATACGAACCCAACTAAAACTCCGGGTAAAAAATACGAACCCAACTAAAACTCCGGGTAAAAAATTCGAACCCAACTAAAACTCCGGGTAAAATTACGAACCCAACTAAAAGTCCGGGTAAAAAATACGAACCCAACTAAAAAGTCCGGGTAAAATTACGAACCCAACTAAAACTCCGGGTAAAATTACGAACCCAACTAAAACTCCGGGTAAAAAATGCGAACCCAACTAAAAAGTCTGGGTAAAATTACGAACCCAACTAAAAAGTCCGGGTAAAATTACGAACCCAACTAAAACTCCGGGTAAAATTACGAACTCAACTAAAACTCCGGGTAAAATTACGAACCCAACTAAAACTCCGGGTAAAATTACGAACCCAACTAAAAGTCCGGGTAAAAAATACGAACCCAGCTAAAAAGGCCGGGTAAAATTACGAACCCAACTAAAACTCCGGGTATAATTACGAACCCAACTAAAACTCCGGGTAAAATTACGAGCCCAAGTAAAACTCCGGGTAAAATTACGAACCCAAGTAAAACTCCGGGTAAAATTACGAACCCAACTAAAACTCCGGGTAAAATTATGAACCCAACTAAAAGTCCGGGTAAAAAATACGAACCCAACTAAAACTCCGGGCAAAAATACTAACCCAACTAAAAAGTCCGGGTAAAAAATACGAACCCAACTAAAACTCCGGGTAAAAATACCAACACAACTAAAACTCCGGGTAAAAATACGAACCCAACTAAAACTCCGGGTAAAAAATACGAACCCAACTAAAACTCCGGGTAAAAAATTCGAACCCAACTAAAACTCCGGGTAAAATTACGAACCCAACTAAAAGTCCGGGTAAAAAATACGAACCCATCTAAAAGGTCCGGGTAAAATTACGAACCCAACTAAAACTCCGGGTAAAATTACGAACCCAACTAAAACTCCGGGTAAAAAATACGAACCCAACTAAAACTCCGGGTAAAATTACGAACCCAACTAAAAGTCCGGGTAAAAAATACGAACCCAACTAAAAAGTCCGGGTAAAATTACGAACCCAACTAAAACTCCGGGTAAAATTACGAACCCAACTAAAACTCCGGGTAAAATTACGAACCCAAGTAAAACTCCGGGTAAAATTACGAACCCAAGTAAAACTCCGGGTAAAATTACGAACCCAACCAAAACTCCGGGTAAAATTACGAACCCAACTAAAACTCCGGGTAAAATTACGAACGAACTAAAAGTCCGGGTAAAAATACGAACCCAACTATTAACTCCAGACTCCGGGTAAAATTACGAACCCAAATAAAACTCCGGGTAAAATTACGAACCCAACTAAAACTCCGGGTAAAATTACGAACCCAACTAAAAGTCCGGGTAAAAAATACGAACCCAACTAAAAAGTCCGGGTAAAATTACGAACCCAACTAAAAGTCCGGGTAAAAAATTCGAACCCAACTAAAAAGTCCGGGTAAAATTACGAACCCAAGTAAAACTCCGGGTATAATTACGAACCCAACTAAAACTCCGGGTAAAATTACGAACTCAACTAAAACTCCGGCTAAAATTACGAACCCAACTAAAACTCCGGGTAAAATTACGAACCCAACTAAAAGTCCGGGTAAAAAATGCGAACCCAACTAAAAAGTCCGGGTAAAATTACGAACCCAACTAAAACTCCGGGTAAAATTACGAACCCAACTAAAACTCCGGGTAAAATTACGAACTCAACTAAAACTCCGGGTAAAATTACGAACCCAACTAAAACTCCGGGTAAAATTACGAACCCAACTAAAGCTCCGGGTAAAAAATATGAACCCAACTAAAACTCCGGGTAAAATTACCAACACAACAAAAACTCCGGGTAAAAATACGAACCCAACTAAAACTCCGGATAAAAATACGAACCCAACTAAAACTCCGGGTAAAAGATATGAACCCAACTAAAACTCCGGGTAAAATTACCAACACAACTAAAACTCCGGGTAAAAATACGAACCCAACTAAAACTCCGGGTAAAAAATACGAACCCAACTAAAACTCCGGGTAAAAAATTCGAACCCAACTAAAACTCAGGGTAAAATTACGAACCCAACTAAAAGTCCGGGTAAAAAATACGAACCCAACTAAAAAGTCCGGGTAAAATTACGAACCCAACTAAAACTCCGGGTAAAATTACGAACCCAACTAAAACTCCGGGTAAAAAATGCGAACCCAACTAAAAAGTCTGGGTAAAATTACGAACCCAACTAAAAAGTCCGGGTAAAATTACGAACCCAACTAAAACTCCGGGTAAAATTACGAACTCAACTAAAACTCCGGGTAAAATTACGAACCCAACTAAAACTCCGGGTAAAATTACGAACCCAACTAAAAGTCCGGGTAAAAAATACGAACCCAGCTAAAAAGGCCGGGTAAAATTACGAACCCAACTAAAACTCCGGGTATAATTACGAACCCAACTAAAACTCCGGGTAAAATTACGAGCCCAAGTAAAACTCCGGGTAAAATTACGAACCCAAGTAAAACTCCGGGTAAAATTACGAACCCAACTAAAACTCCGGGTAAAATTATGAACCCAACTAAAAGTCCGGGTAAAAAATACGAACCCAACTAAAACTCCGGGCAAAAATACTAACCCAACTAAAAAGTCCGGGTAAAAAATACGAACCCAACTAAAACTCCGGGTAAAAATACCAACACAACTAAAACTCCGGGTAAAAATACGAACCCAACTAAAACTCCGGGTAAAAAATACGAACCCAACTAAAACTCCGGGTAAAAAATTCGAACCCAACTAAAACTCCGGGTAAAATTACGAACCCAACTAAAAGTCCGGGTAAAAAATACGAACCCATCTAAAAGGTCCGGGTAAAATTACGAACCCAACTAAAACTCCGGGTAAAATTACGAACCCAACTAAAACTCCGGGTAAAAAATACGAACCCAACTAAAACTCCGGGTAAAATTACGAACCCAACTAAAAGTCCGGGTAAAAAATACGAACCCAACTAAAAAGTCCGGGTAAAATTACGAACCCAACTAAAACTCCGGGTAAAATTACGAACCCAACTAAAACTCCGGGTAAAATTACGAACCCAAGTAAAACTCCGGGTAAAATTACGAACCCAAGTAAAACTCCGGGTAAAATTACGAACCCAACCAAAACTCCGGGTAAAATTACGAACCCAACTAAAACTCCGGGTAAAATTACGAACGAACTAAAAGTCCGGGTAAAAATACGAACCCAACTATTAACTCCAGACTCCGGGTAAAATTACGAACCCAAATAAAACTCCGGGTAAAATTACGAACCCAACTAAAACTCCGGGTAAAATTACGAACCCAACTAAAAGTCCGGGTAAAAAATACGAACCCAACTAAAAAGTCCGGGTAAAATTACGAACCCAACTAAAAGTCCGGGTAAAAAATTCGAACCCAACTAAAAAGTCCGGGTAAAATTACGAACCCAAGTAAAACTCCGGGTAAAGATACGAACCCAACTAAAACTCCGGGTAAAAAATACGAACCCAACTAAAACTCCGGGTAAAAATGCGAACCCAACTAAAACTCCGGGTAAAAATACGAACCCAACTAAAACTCCGGGTAAAAAATACGAACCCAACTAAAACTCCGGCTAAAAAATACGAACCCAACTAAAACTCCGGGCAAAAATACTAACCCAACTAAAAAGTCCGGGTAAAAAATACGAACCCAACTAAAACTCCGGGTAAAAATACGAACCCAACTAAAACTCCGGGTAAAAATACGAACCCAACTAAAACTCCGGGTAAAAAATACGAATCCAACTAAAACTCCGGGTAAAAAATACGAACCCAACTAAAAAGTCCGGTAAAAAATATGAACCCAACTAAAACTCCGGGTAAAATTACCAACACAACTAAAAAGTCCGGGTAAAATTACGAACCCAACTAAAACTCCGGGTAAAATTACGAACCCAACTAAAAGTCCGGGTAAAAAATACGAACCCAACTAAAAAGTCCGGGTAAAATTACGAACCCAACTAAAACTCCGGGTAAAATTACGAACCCAACTAAAACTCCGGGTAAAATTACGAACCCAACTAAAACTTCGGGTAAAATTACGAACCCAACTAAAACTCCGGGTAAAAAATACGAACCCAACTAAAAAGTACGAGTAAAATTACGAACCCAACTAAAAAGTCCGGGTAAAATTACGAACCCAACTAAAACTCCGGGTAAAATTACGAACTCAACTAAAACTCCGGGTAAAATTACGAACCCAACTAAAACTCCGGGTAAAATTACGAACCCAACTACAAGTCCGGGTAAAAAATACGAACCCAACTAAAAAGTCCGGGTAAAATTACGAACCCAACTAAAACTCCGGGTAAAATTACGAACCCAACTAAAACTCCGGGTAAAATTACGAACCCAAGTAAAACTCCGGGTAAAATTACGAACGCAAGTAAAACTCCGGGTAAAATTACGAACCCAACTAAAACTCCGCGTAAAATTACGAACCCAACTAAAACTCCGGGTAAAATTACGAACCCAACTAAAAGTCCGGGTAAAAATACGAACCCAACTAAAAAGTCCGGGTAACTCAAGACTCCGGGTAAAATTACGAACCCAACTAAAACTCCGGGTAAAATTACGAACCCAACTAAAACTCCGGGTAAAATTACGAACCCAACTAAAAGTCCGGGTACAAAATACGAACCCAACTAAAAGGTCCGGGTAAAATTACGAACCCAACTAAAACTCCGGGTAAAATTATGAACCCAACTAAAAGTCCGGGTAAAAAATTCGAACCCAACTAAAAACTCCGGGTAAAATTACGAACCCAACTAAAACTCCGGGTAAAATTACGAACCCAACTAAAAAGTCCGGGTAAAATTACGAACCCAACTAAAAAGTCCGGGTAAAATTACGAACCCAACTAAAAAGTCCGGGTAAAATTACGAACCCAACTAAAACTCCGGGTAAAATTACGAACTAAACTAAAACTCCGGGTAAAATTACGAACCCAACTAAAACTCCGGGTAAAATTACGAACCCAACTAAAAGTCCGGGTAAAAAATACGAACCCAACTAAAAAGTCCGGGTAAAATTACGAACCCAACTAAAACTCCGGGTAAAATTACGAACCCAACTAAAACTCCGGGTAAAATTACGAACCCAACTAAAACTCCGGGTAAAATTACGAACCCAACTAAAACTCCGGGTAAAAAATACGAACCCAAATAAAAAGTCCGGGTAAAATTACTAACCCAACTAAAACTCCGGGTAAAATTACGAACTCAACTAGAACTACGGGTAAAATTACGAACCCAACTAAAACTCCGGGTAAAATTACGAACCCAACTAAAAGTCCGGGTAAAAAATACGAACCCAACTAAAAAGTCCGGGTAAAATTACGAACCCAACTAAAACTCCGGGTAAAATTACGAACCCAACTAAAACTCCGGGTAAAATTACGAACCCAACTAAAACTTCGGGTAAAATTACGAACCCAACTAAAACTCCGGGTAAAATTACGAACCCAACTAAAAGGTGCGGGTAAAATTACGAACCCAACTAAAACTCCGGGTAAAAAATACGGACCAAACAAAAAAGTCCGGGTAACATTTAGAACCCAACTAAAACTCCGGGTAAAAAAATACGAACCCAACTAAAACTCCGGGCAAAAATACTAACCCAACTAAAAAGTCCGGGTAAAAAATACGAACCCAACTAAAACTCCGGGTAAAAATACGAACCCAACTAAAGCTCCGGGTAAAAATACGAACCCAACTAAAACTGCGGGTAAAAAATACGAACCCAACTAAAACTCCGGGTAAAAATACGAACCCAACTAAAACTCCGGGTAAAAATACGAACCCAACTAAAACTCCGGGTAAAAAATACGAACCCAACTAAAACTCCGGGTAAAAAATACGAACACAACTAAAACTCCGGGCAAAAATACTAACCCAACTAAAAAGTACGGGTAAAAAATACGAACCCAACTAAAACTCCGGGTAAAAATACGAACCCAACTAAAACTCCGGGTAAAAATACGAACCCAACTAAAACTCCGGGTAAAAAATACGAACCCAACTAAAACTCCGGGTAAAAAATACGAACCCAACTAAAAAGTCCGGTAAAAAATATGAACCCAACTAAAACTCCGGGTAAAATTACCAACACAACTAAAAAGTCCGGGTAAAATTACGAACCCAACTAAAACTCCGGGTAAAATTACGAACCCAACTAAAACTCCGGGTAAAAAATACGAACCCAACTAAAAAGTCCGGGTAAAATTACGAACCCAACTAAAAAGTCCGGGTAAAATTACGAACCCAACTAAAACTCCGGGTAAAATTACGAACTCAACTAAAACTCCGGCTAAAATTACGAACCCAACTAAAACTCCGGGTAAAATTACGAACCCAACTAAAAGTCCGGGTAAAAAATGCGAACCCAACTAAAAAGTCCGGGTAAAATTACGAACCCAACTAAAACTCCGGGTAAAATTACGAACCCAACTAAAACTCCGGGTAAAATTACGAACCCAAGTAAAACTCCGGGTAAAATTACGAACCCAAGTAAAACTCCGGGTAAAATTACGAACCCAACTAAAACTCCGGGTAAAATTACGAACCCAACTAAAACTCCGGGTAAAATTACGAACCCAACTAAAAGTCCGGGTAAAAATACGAACCCAACTAAAAAGTCCGGGTAACTCAAGACTCCGGGTAAAATTACGAACCCAACTAAAACTCCGGGTAAAATTACGAACCCAACTAAAACTCCGGGTAAAATTACGAACCCAACTAAAAGTCCGGGTACAAAATACGAACCCAACTAAAAGGTCCGGGTAAAATTACGAACCCAACTAAAACTCCGGGTAAAATTATGAACCCAACTAAAAGTCCGGGTAAAAAATTCGAACCCAACTAAAAAGTCCGGGTAAAATTACGAACCCAACTAAAAAGTCCGGGTAAAATTACGAACCCAACTAAAACTCCGGGTAAAATTACGAACTCAACTAAAACTCCGGGTAAAATTACGAACCCAACTAAAACTCCGGGTAAAATTACGAACCCAACTAAAAGTCCGGGTAAAAAATACGAACCCAACTAAAAAGTCCGGGTAAAATTACGAACCCAACTAAAACTCCGGGTAAAATTACGAACCCAACTAAAACTCCGGGTAAAATTACGAACCCAAGTAAAACTCCGGGTAAAATTACGAACCCAAGTAAAACTCCGGGTAAAATTACGAACCCAACTAAAACTCCGGGTTAAAATTACGAACCCAACTAAAACTCCGGGTAAAATTACGAACCCAACTAAAAGTCCGGGTAAAAAATACGAACCCAACTAAAAATTCCGGGTAAAATTACGTACGAACCCAAGTAAAACTCCGGTAAAATTACGAACCCAACTAAAACTCCGGGGTAAAATTACGAAGCCAACTAAAAGTCCGGGTAAAATTAGGAACCCAAATAAAAAGTCCGGGTAAAATTACTAACCCAACTAAAACTCCTTGTAAAATTACGAACTCAACTAAAACTCCCGGGTAAAATTACGAACCCAACTAAAACTCCGGGTAAAAAATACGACCAAACAAAAAAGTAACATTTAGAACCCAACTAAAACTCCGGGTAAAAAAATACGAACCCAACTAAAACTCCGGGCAAAAATACTAACCCAACTAAAAAGTCCGGGTAAAAAATACGAACCCAACTAAAACTCCGGGTAAAAATACGAACCCAACTAAAACTCCGGGTAAAAATACGAACCCAACTAAAACTCCTGGTAAAAAATACGAACCCAACTAAAACTCCGGGTAAAAATACGAACCCAACTAAAACTCCGGGTAAAAATACGAACCCAACTAAAACTCCGGGTAAAAAATACGAACCCAACTAAAACTCCGGCTAAAAAATACGAACCCAACTAAAGCTCCGGGCAAAAATACTAACCCAACTAAAAAGTCCGGGTAAAAAATACGAACCCAACTAAAACTCCGGGTAAAAATACGAACCCAACTAAAACTCCTGGTAAAAATACGAACCCAACTAAAACTCCGGGTAAAAAATACGAAACCGAACTAAAACTCCGGGCAAAAATACTAACCCAACTAAAAAGTCGGGTAAAAAATACGAACCCAACTAAAACTCCGGGTATAAATACAACCCAACTAAAATCTCCTGTAAAAATACGAACCCAACTAAAACTCCGGGTAAAAAATACGAAACCAACTAAAACTCCGGGTTAAAAAATACGAACCCAACTAAAAAGTCCGGTAAAAAATATGAACCCAACTAAAACTCCGGGTAAAATTACCAACACAACTAAAACTCCGGGTAAAAAATACGAACCCAACTAAATCTCCGGGTAAAAAATACGAACCCAACTAAAACTCCGGGTAAAATTACGAACCCAACTAAAAGTCCGGGTAAAAAATACGAACCCAACTAAAAAAGTCCGGGTAAAATTACGAACCCAACTAAAACTCCGGATAAAATTACGAACCCAACTAAAAGTCCGGGTAAAAAATACGAACCCAACTAAAAAGTCCGGGTAAAATTACGAACCCAACTAAAACTCCGGGTAAAATTACGAACCCAACTAAAACTCCGAGTAAAATTACGAACCCAAGTAAAACTCCGGGTAAAATTACAAACCCAAGTAAAACTCCGGGTAAAATTACGAACCCAACTAAAACTCCGGGTAAAATTACGAACGCCAACTAAAGCTCCGGGTAAAATTACGAACCCAACTAAAAGTCCGGGTAAAAATACGAACCCAACTAAAAAGTCCGGGTAACCTCAAGACTCCGGGTAAAATTACGAACCCAACTAAAACTCCGGGTAAAATTACGAACCCAACTAAAACTCCGGGTAAAATTACGAACCCAACTAAAAGTCCGGGTAAAAAATACGAACCCAACTAAAAAAGTCCGGGTAAAATTAACGAATCCAACTAAAACTCCGGTAAAATTACGAACCCAACTAAAACTCCTGGTAAAATTACGAACCCAAGTAAAAACTCCGGATAAAATTACGAACCCAAGTAAAACTCCGGGTAAAATTACGAACCCAACTAAAACTCCGGGTAAAATTACGAACCCAACTAAAACTCCGGGTAAAATTACGAACCCAACTAAAAGTCCTGGCAAAAAATACGAACCCAACTAAAAAGTCCGGGTAAAATTACGAACCCAAGTAAAACTCCGGGTAAAATTACGAACCCAACTAAAACTCCGGGTAAAATTACGAACCCAACTAAAAAGTCCGGGTAAAATTACGAACCCAAATAAAAAGTCCGGTAAAATTAATAACCCAACTAAAACTCCGGGTAAAATTACGAACTCAACTAAAACTCCGGGTAAAATTACGAACCCAACTAAAACTCCGGATAAAATTACGAACCCAACTAAAAGTCCGGGTAAAAAATACGAACCCAACTAAAAAGTCCGGGTAAAATTACGAACCCAACTAAAACTCCGGGCAAAATACGAACCCAACTAAAACTCCGGGTAAAATTACGAACCTAACTAAAACTCCGGGTAAAATTACGAACCCAACTAAAACTCCGGGTAAAATTACGAACCCAACTAAAAAGTGCGGGTAAAATTACGAACCCAACTAAAACCCCGGGTAAAAAATACGAACCAAACAAAAAAGTCCGGGTAACATTTAGAACCCAACTAAAACTCCGGGTAAAAAAATACGAACACAACTAAAACTCCGGGCAAAAATACTAACCCAACTAAAAAGTCCGGGTAAAAAATACGAACCCAACTAAAGCTCCGGGTAAAAATACGAACCCAACTAAAACTCCGGGTAAAAAATACGAACCCAACTAAAACTCCGGGTGAAAATACGAACCCAACTAAAACTCCGGGTAAAAATACGAACCCAACTAAAACTGCGGTATAAAAATACGAACCCAACTAAAACTCCGGGTAAAAAATTCGAACCCAATTAAAGTCCGGGTAAAATTACGAACCCAACTAAAAGTCCGGGTAAAAAATACGAACCCAACTAAAAAGTCGCGGTAAAATTACGAACCCAACTAAAACTCCGGGTAAAATTACGAACCCAACTAAACTCCGGGTAAAATTACGAACCCAACTAAAACGTCCGGGTAAAATTATTACGAACCCAACTAAAACTCCGGGTAAAATTACGAACTCAACTAAAACTCCGGGTAAAATTACGAACCCAACTAAAACTCCGGGTAAAATTACGAACCCAACTAAAAGTCCGGGTAAAATTACGAACCCAACTAAAACTTCGGGTAAAATTACGAACCCAACTAAAACTCCGGGTAAAATTACGAACCCAACTAAAAGGTGCGGGTAAAATTACGAACCCAACTAAAACTCCGGGTAAAAAATACGAACCAAACAAAAAAGTCCGGGTAACATTTAGAACCCAACTAAAACTCCGGGTAAAAAAATACGAACCCAACTAAAACTCCGGGCAAAAATACTAACCCAACTAAAAAGTCCGGGTAAAAAATACGAACCCAACTAAAACTCCGGGTAAAAATACGAACCCAACTAAAGCTCCGGGTAAAAATACGAACCCAACTAAAACTGCGGGTAAAAAATACGAACCCAACTAAAACTCCGGGTAAAAATACGAACCCAACTAAAACTCCGGGTAAAAATACGAACCCAACTAAAACTCCGGGTAAAAAATACGAACCCAACTAAAACTCCGGGTAAAAAATACGAACCCAACTAAAACTCCGGGCAAAAATACTAACCCAACTAAAAAGTACGGGTAAAAAATACGAACCCAACTAAAACTCCGGGTAAAAATACGAACCCAACTAAAACTCCGGGTAAAAATACGAACCCAACTAAAACTCCGGGTAAAAAATACGAACCCAACTAAAACTCCGAGTAAAAAATACGAACCCAACTAAAAAGGCCGGTAAAAAATATGAACCCAACTAAAACTCCGGGTAAAATTACCAACACAACTAAAAAGTCCGGGTAAAATTACGAACCCAACTAAAACTCCGGGTAAAATTACGAACCCAACTAAAACTCCGGGTAAAAAATACGAACCCAACTAAAAAGTCCGGGTAAAATTACGAACCCAACTAAAAAGTCCGGGTAAAATTACGAACCCAACTAAAACTCCGGGTAAAATTACGAACTCAACTAAAACTCCGGCTAAAATTACGAACCCAACTAAAACTCCGGGTAAAATTACGAACCCAACTAAAAGTCCGAGTAAAAAATGCGAACCCAACTAAAAAGTCCGGGTAAAATTACGAACCCAACTAAAACTCCGGGTAAAATTACGAACCCAACTAAAACTCCGGGTAAAATTACGAACCCAAGTAAAACTCCGGGTAAAATTACGAACCCAAGTAAAACTCTGGGTAAAATTACGAACCCAACTAAAACTCCGGGTAAAATTACGAACCCAACTAAAACTCCGGGTAAAATTACGAACCCAACTAAAAGTCCGGGTAAAAATACGAACCCAACTAAAAAGTCCGGGTAACTCAAGACTCCGGGTAAAATTACGAACCCAACTAAAACTCCGGGTAAAATTACGAACCCAACTAAAACTCCGGGTAAAATTACGAACCCAACTAAAAGTCCGGATACAAAATACGAACCCAACTAAAAGGTCCGGGTAAAATTACGAACCCAACTAAAATTTCGGGTAAAATTATGAACCCAACTAAAAGTCCGGGTAAAAAATTCGAACCCAACTAAAAAGTCCGGGTAAAATTACGAACCCAACTGAAACTCCGGGTAAAATTACGAACCCAACTAAAAAGTCCGGGTAAAATTACGAACCCAACTAAAAAGTCTGGGTAAAATTACGAACCCAACTAAAAGTCCGGGTAAAATTACGAACCCAACTAAAACTCCGGGTAAAATTACGAACTCAACTAAAACTCCGGGTAAAATTACGAACCCAACTAAAACTCCGGGTAAAATTACGAACCCAACTAAAAGTCCGGGTAAAAAATACGAACCCAACTAAAAAGTCCGGGTAAAATTACGAACCCAGCTAAAACTCCGGGTAAAATTACGAACCCAGCTAAAACTCCGGGTAAAATTACGAACCCAAGTAAAACTCCGGTAAAATTACGAACCTAAGTAAAACTCCGGGTAAAATTACGAACCCAACTAAAACTCCGGGTAAAATTACGAACCCAACTAAAACTCCGGGTAAAATTACGAACCCAACTAAAAGTCCGGGTACAAAATACGAACCCAACTAAAAATTCCGGGTAAAATTACGAACCCAAGTAAAACTCCGGGTAAAATTACGAACCCAACTAAAACTCCGGGTAAAATTACGAACCCAACTAAAAAGTCCGGGTAAAATTACGAACCCAAATAAAAAGTCCGGGTAAAATTACTAACCCAACTAAAACTCCGGGTAAAATTACGAACTCAACTAAAACTCCGGGTAAAATTACGAACCCAACTAAAACTCCGGGTAAAAAATACGAACCAAACAAAAAAGTCCGGGTAACATTTAGAACCCAACTAAAACTCCGGGTAAAAAATACGAACCCAACTAAAACTCCGGGTAAAAATACGAACCCAACTAAAACTCCGGGTAAAAATACGAACCCAACTAAAACTCCTGGTAAAAAATACGAACCCAACTAAAACTCCGGGTAGAAATACGAACCCAACTAAAACTCCGGGTAAAAATACGAACCCAACTAAAACTCCGGGTAAAAAATACGAACCCAACTAAAACTCCGGCTAAAAAATACGAACCCAACTAAAACTCCGGGCAAAAATACTAACCCAACTAAAAAGTCCGGGTAAAAAATACGAACCCAACTAAAACTCCGGGTAAAAATACGAACCCAACTAAAACTCCTGGTAAAAATACGAACCCAACTAAAACTCCGGGTAAAAAATACGAAACCAACTAAAACTCCGGGCAAAAATACTAACCCAACTAAAAAGTCCGGGTAAAAAATACGAACCCAACTAAAACTCCGGGTAAAAATACGAACCCAACTAAAACTCCTGGTAAAAATACGAACCCAACTAAAACTCCGGGTAAAAAATACGAAACCAACTAAAACTCCGGGTAAAAAATACGAACCCAACTAAAAAGTCCGGTAAAAAATATGAACCCAACTAAAACTCCGGGTAAAATTACCAACACAACTAAAACTCCGGGTAAAAAATACGAACCCAACTAAAACTCCGGGTAAAAAATACGAACCCAACTAAAACTCCGGGTAAAATTACGAACCCAACTAAAAGTCCGGGTAAAAAATACGAACCCAACTAAAAAGTCCGGGTAAAATTACGAACCCAACTAAAACTCCGGGTAAAATTACGAACCCAACTAAAAGTCCGGGTAAAAAATACGAACCCAACTAAAAAGTCCGGGTAAAATTACGAACCCAACTAAAACTCCGGGTAAAATTACGAACCCAACTAAAACTCCGGGTAAAATTACGAACCCAAGTAAAACTCCGGGTAAAATTACGAACCCAAGTAAAACTCCGGGTAAAATTACGAACCCAACTAAAACTCCGGGTAAAATTACGAACCCAACTAAAGCTCCGGGTAAAATTACGAACCCAACTAAAAGTCCGGGTAAAAATCCGAACCCAACTAAAAAGTCCGGGTAACTCAAGACTCCGGGTAAAATTACGAACCCAACTAAAACTCCGGGTAAAATTACGAACCCAGCTAAAACTCCGGGTAAAATTACGAACCCAACTAAAAGTCCGGGTACAAAATACGAACCCAACTAAAAGGTCCGGGTAAAATTACGAACCCAACTAAAACTCCGGGTAAAATTACGAACCCAACTAAAAGTCCGGGTAAAAAATACGAACCCAACTAAAAAGTCCGGGTAAAATTACGAACCCAACTAAAACTCCGGGTAAAATTACGAACCCAACTAAAACTCCTGGTAAAATTACGAACCCAAGTAAAACTCCGGGTAAAATTACGAACCCAAGTAAAACTCCGGGTAAAATTACGAACCCAACTAAAACTCCGGGTAAAATTACGAACCCAACTAAAACTCCGGGTAAAATTACGAACCCAACTAAAAGTCCGGGCAAAAAATACGAACCCAACTAAAAAGTCCGGGTAAAATTACGAACCCAAGTAAAACTCCGGGTAAAATTACGAACCCAACTAAAACTCCGGGTAAAATTACGAACCCAACTAAAAAGTCCGGGTAAAATTACGAACCCAAATAAAAAGTCCGGGTAAAATTACTAACCCAACTAAAACTCCGGGTAAAATTACGAACTCAACTAAAACTCCGGGTAAAATTACGAACCCAACTAAAACTCCGGATAAAATTACGAACCCAACTAAAAGTCCGGGTAAAAAATACGAACCCAACTAAAAGTCCGGGTAAAATTACGAACCCAACTAAAACTCCGGGTAAAATTACGAACCCAACTAAAACTCCGGGTAAAATTACGAACCTAACTAAAACTCCGGGTAAAATTACGAACCCAACTAAAACTCCGGGTAAAATTACGAACCCAACTAAAAAGTGCGGGTAAAATTACGAACCCAACTAAAACCCCGGGTAAAAAATACGAACCAAACAAAAAAGTCCGGGTAACATTTAGAACCCAACTAAAACTCCGGGTAAAAAAATACGAACCCAACTAAAACTCCGGGCAAAAATACTAACCCAACTAAAAAGTCCGGGTAAAAAATACGAACCCAACTAAAACTCCGGGTAAAAATACGAACCCAACTAAAGCTCCGGGTAAAAATACGAACCCAACTAAAACTCCGGGTAAAAATACGAACCCAACTAAAACTCCGGGTGAAAATACGAACCCAACTAAAACTCCGGGTAAAAATACGAACCCAACTAAAACTGCGGGTAAAAAATACGAACCCAACTAAAACTCCGGGTAAAAAATTCGAACCCAACTAAAACTCGGGTAAAATTACGAACCCAACTAAAAGTCCGGGTAAAAAATACGAACCCAACTAAAAAGTCCGGGTAAAATTACGAACCCAACTAAAACTCCGGTTAAAATTACGAACCCAACTAAAACTCCGGGTAAAATTACGAACCCAACTAAAACGTCCGGGTAAAATTACGAACCCAACTAAAACTCCGGGTAAAATTACGAACTCAACTAAAACTCCGGGTAAAATTACGAACCCAACTAAAACTCCGGGTAAAATTACGAACCCAACTAAAAGTCCGGGTAAAAAATACGAACCCAACTAAAAAGTCCGGGTAAAATTACGAACCCAACTAAAACTCCGGGTAAAATTACGAACCCAACTAAAACTCGGTAAAATTACGAACCCAAGTAAAACTCCGGGTAAAATTACGAACCCAAGTAAAACTCCGGGTAAAATTACGAACCCAACTAAAACTCCGGGTAAAATTACGAACCCAACTAAAACTCCGGGTAAAATTACGAACCCAACTAAAAGTCCGGGTAAAAATACGAACCCAACTATTAACTCAAGACTCCGGGTAAAATTACGAACCCAACTAAAACTCCGGGTAAAATTACGAACCCAACTAAAACTCCGGGTAAAATTACGAACCCAACTAAAAGTCCGGGTACAAAATACGAACCCAACTAAAAGGTCCGGGTAAAATTACGAACCCAACTAAAACTCCGGGTAAAATTACGAACCCAACTAAAAGTCCGGGTAAAAAATACGAACCCAACTAAAAAGTCCGGGTAAAATTACGAACCCAACTAAAACTCCGGGTAAAATTACGAACCCAACTAAAACTCCTGGTAAAATTACGAACCCAAGTAAAACTCCGGGTAAAATTACGAACCCAAGTAAAACTCCGGGTAAAATTACGAACCCAACTAAAACTCCGGGTAAAATTACGAACCCAACTAAAACTCCGGGTAAAATTACGAACCCAACTAAAAGTCCGGGTACAAAATACGAACCCAACTAAAAGGTCCGGGTAAAATTACGAACCCAACTAAAACTCCGGGTAAAATTACGAACCCAACTAAAAGTCCGGGTAAAAAATACGAACCCAACTAAAAAGTCCGGGTAAAATTACGAACCCAACTAAAACTCCGGGTAAAATTACGAACCCAACTAAAACTCCTGGTAAAATTACGAACCCAAGTAAAACTCCGGGTAAAATTACGAACCCAAGTAAAACTCCGGGTAAAATTACGAACCCAACTAAAACTCCGGGTAAAATTACGAACCCAACTAAAACTCCGGGTAAAATTACGAACCCAACTAAAAGTCCGGGCAAAAAATACGAACCCAACTAAAAAGTCCGGGTAAAATTACGAACCCAAGTAAAACTCCGGGTAAAATTACGAACCCAACTAAAACTCCGGGTAAAATTACGAACCCAACTAAAAAGTCCGGGTAAAATTACGAACCCAAATAAAAAGTCCGGGTAAAATTACTAACCCAACTAAAACTCCGGGTAAAATTACGAACTCAACTAAAACTCCGGGTAAAATTACGAACCCAACTAAAACTCCGGATAAAATTACGAACCCAACTAAAAGTCCGGGTAAAAAATACGAACCCAACTAAAAAGTCCGGGTAAAATTACGAACCCAACTAAAACTCCGGGTAAAATTACGAACCCAACTAAAACTCCGGGTAAAATTACGAACCTAACTAAAACTCCGGGTAAAATTACGAACCCAACTAAAACTCCGGGTAAAATTACGAACCCAACTAAAAAGTGCGGGTAAAATTACGAACCCAACTAAAACCCCGGGTAAAAAATACGAACCAAACAAAAAAGTCCGGGTAACATTTAGAACCCAACTAAAACTCCGGGTAAAAAAATACGAACCCAACTAAAACTCCGGGCAAAAATACTAACCCAACTAAAAAGTCCGGGTAAAAAATACGAACCCAACTAAAACTCCGGGTAAAAATACGAACCCAACTAAAGCTCCGGGTAAAAATACGAACCCAACTAAAACTCCGGGTAAAAAATACGAACCCAACTAAAACTCCGGGTGAAAATACGAACCCAACTAAAACTCCGGGTAAAAATACGAACCCAACTAAAACTGCGGGTAAAAAATACGAACCCAACTAAAACTCCGGGTAAAAAATTCGAACCCAACTAAAACTCCGGGTAAAATTACGAACCCAACTAAAAGTCCGGGTAAAAAATACGAACCCAACTAAAAAGTCCGGGTAAAATTACGAACCCAACTAAAACTCCGGGTAAAATTACGAACCCAACTAAAACTCCGGGTAAAATTACGAACCCAACTAAAACGTCCGGGTAAAATTACGAACCCAACTAAAACTCCGGGTAAAATTACGAACTCAACTAAAACTCCGGGTAAAATTACGAACCCAACTAAAACTCCGGGTAAAATTACGAACCCAACTAAAAGTCCGGGTAAAAAATACGAACCCAACTAAAAAGTCCGGGTAAAATTACGAACCCAACTAAAACTCCGGGTAAAATTACGAACCCAACTAAAACTCCGGGTAAAATTACGAACCCAAGTAAAACTCCGGGTAAAATTACGAACCCAAGTAAAACTCCGGGTAAAATTACGAACCCAACTAAAACTCCGGGTAAAATTACGAACCCAACTAAAACTCCGGGTAAAATTACGAACCCAACTAAAAGTCCGGGTAAAAATACGAACCCAACTATTAACTCAAGACTCCGGGTAAAATTACGAACCCAACTAAAACTCCGGGTAAAATTACGAACCCAACTAAAACTCCGGGTAAAATTACGAACCCAACTAAAAGTCCGGGTGCAAAATACGAACCCAACTAAAAGGTCCGGGTAAAATTACGAACCCAACTAAAACTCCGGGTAAAATTACGAACCCAACTAAAAGTCCGGGTAAAAAATACGAACCCAACTAAAAAGTCCGGGTAAAATTACGAACCCAACTAAAACTCCGGGTAAAATTACGAACCCAACTAAAACTCCTGGTAAAATTACGAACCCAAGTAAAACTCCGGGTAAAATTACGAACCCAAGTAAAACTCCGGGTAAAATTACGAACCCAACTAAAACTCCGGGTAAAATTACGAACCCAACTAAAACTCCGGGTAAAATTACGAACCCAACTAAAAGTCCGGGTAAAAAATACGAACCCATCTAAAAAGTCCGGGTAAAATTACGAACCCAAGTAAAACTGCGGGTAAAATTACGAACCCAACTAAAACTCCGGGTAAAATTACGAACCCAACTAAAAAGTCCGGGTAAAATTACGAACCCAAATAAAAAGTCCGGGTAAAATTACTAACCCAACTAAAACTCCGGGTAAAATTACGAACTCAACTAAAACTCCGGGTAAAATTACGAACCCAACTAAAACTCCGGATAAAATTACGAACCCAACTAAAAGTCCGGGTAAAAAATACGAACCCAACTAAAAAGTCCGGGTAAAATTACGAACCCAACTAAAACTCCGGGTAAAATTACGAACCCAACTAAAACTCCGGGTAAAATTACGAACCTAACTAAAACTCCGGGTAAAATTACGAACCCAACTAAAACTCCGGGTAAAATTACGAACCCAACTAAAAAGTGCGGGTAAAATTACGAACCCAACTAAAACTCCGGGTAAAAAATACGAACCAAACAAAAAAGTCCGGGTAAAAAATACGAACCCAACTAAAACTCCGGGTAAAAATACGAACCCAACTAAAGCTCCGGGTAAAAATACGAACCCAACTAAAACTCCGGGTAAAAAATACGAACCCAACTAAAACTCCGGGTGAAAATACGAACCCAACTAAAACTCCGGGTAAAAATACGAACCCAACTAAAACTGCGGGTAAAAAATACGAACCCAACTAAAACTCCGGGTAAAAAATTCGAACCCAACTAAAACTCCGGGTAAAATTACGAACCCAACTAAAACTCCGGGTAAAAAATACGAACCCAACTAAAAAGTCCGGGTAAAATTACGAACCCAACTAAAACTCCGGGTAAAATTACGAACCCAACTAAAACTCCGGGTAAAATTACGAACCCAACTAAAACGTCCGGGTAAAATTACGAACCCAACTAAAACTCCGGGTAAAATTACGAACTCAACTAAAACTCCGGGTAAAATTACGAACCCAACTAAAACTCCGGGTAAAATTACGAACCCAACTAAAAGTCCGGGTAAAAAATACGAACCCAACTAAAAAGTCCGGGTAAAATTACGAACCCAACTAAAACTCCGGGTAAAATTACGAACCCAACTAAAACTCCGGGTAAAATTACGAACCCAAGTAAAACTCCGGGTAAAATTACGAACCCAAGTAAAACTCCGGGTAAAATTACGAACCCAACTAAAACTCCGGGTAAAATTACGAACCCAACTAAAACTCCGGGTAAAATTACGAACCCAACTAAAAGTCCGGGTAAAAATACGAACCCAACTATTAACTCAAGACTCCGGGTAAAATTACGAACCGAACTAAAACTCCGGGTAAAATTACGAACCCAACTAAAACTCCGGGTAAAATTACGAACCCAACTAAAAGTCCGGGTAAAAAATACGAACCCAACTAAAAAGTCCGGGTAAAATTACGAACCCAACTAAAACTCCGGGTAAAATTATGAACCCAACTAAAAGTCCGGGTAAAAAATTCGAACCCAACTAAAAAGTCCGGGTAAAATTACGAACCCAGCTAAAACTCCGGGTAAAAAATACGAACCCAACTAAAACTCCGGGTAAAATTACCAACACAACTAAAAAGTCCGGGTAAAATTACGAACCCAACTAAAACTCCGGGTAAAATTACGAACCCAACTAAAACTCCGGGTAAAAAATACGAACCCAACTAAAAAGTCCGGGTAAAATTACGAACCCAACTAAAAAGTCCGGGTAAAATTACGAACCCAACTAAAACTCCGGGTAAAATTACGAACTCAACTAAAACTCCGGGTAAAATTACGAACCCAACTAAAACTCCGGGTAAAATTACGAACCCAACTAAAAGTCCGGGTAAAAAATGCGAACCCAACTAAAAAGTCCGGGTAAAATTACGAACCCAACTAAAACTCCGGGTAAAATTACGAACCCAACTAAAACTCCGGGTAAAATTACGAACCCAACTAAAACTCCGGGTAAAATTACGAACCCAAGTAAAACTCCGGGTAAAATTACGAACCCAACTAAAACTCCGGGTAAAATTACGAACCCAACTAAAACTCCGGGTAAAATTACGAACCCAACTAAAAGTCCGGGTACAAAATACGAACCCAACTAAAAGGTCCGGGTAAAATTACGAACCCAACTAAAACTCCGGGTAAAATTATGAACCCAACTAAAAGTCCGGGTAAAAAATTCGAACCCAACTAAAAAGTCCGGGTAAAATTACGAACCCAACTGAAACTCCGGGTAAAATTACGAACCCAACTAAAAAGTCCGGGTAAAATTACGAACCCAACTAAAACTCCGGGTAAAATTACGAACCCAACTAAAACTCCGGGTAAAATTACGAACCCAACTAAAAAGTGCGGGTAAAATTACGAACCCAACTAAAACTCCGGGTAAAAAATACGAACCAAACAAAAAAGTCCGGGTAACATTTAGAACCCAACTAAAACTCCGGGTAAAAAAATACGAACCCAACTAAAACTCCGGGCAAAAATACTAACCCAACTAAAAAGTCCGGGTAAAAAATACGAACCCAACTAAAACTCCGGGTAAAAATACGAACCCAACTAAAGCTCCGGGTAAAAATACGAACCCAACTAAAACTCCGGGTAAAAAATACGAACCCAACTAAAACTCCAGGTGAAAATACGAACCCAACTAAAACTCCGGGTAAAAATACGAACCCAACTAAAACTCCGGGTAAAAAATACGAACCCAACTAAAACTCCGGGTAAAAAATTCGAACCCAACTAAAACTCCGGGTAAAATTACGAACCCAACTAAAAGTCCGGGTAAAAAATACGAACCCAACTAAAAAGTCCGGGTAAAATTACGAACCCAACTAAAACTGCGGGTAAAATTACGAACCCAACTAAAACTCCGGGTAAAATTACGAACTCAACTAAAACTCCGGGTAAAATTACGAACCCAACTAAAACTCCGGGTAAAATTACGAACCCAACTAAAAGTCCGGGTAAAAAATACGAACCCAACTAAAAAGTCCGGGTAAAATTACGAACCCAACTAAAACTCCGGGTAAAATTACGAACCCAACTAAAACTCCGGGTAAAATTACGAACCCAAGTAAAACTCCGGGTAAAATTACGAACCCAAGTAAAACTCCGGGTAAAATTACGAACCCAACTAAAACTCCGGGTAAAATTACGAACCCAACTAAAACTCCGGGTAAAATTACGAACCCAACTAAAAGTCCGGGTAAAAATACGAACCCAACTATTAACTCAAGACTCCGGGTAAAATTACGAACCGAACTAAAACTCCGGGTAAAATTACGAACCCAACTAAAACTCCGGGTAAAATTACGAACCCAACTAAAAGTCCGGGTAAAAATACGAACCCAACTAAAAAGTCCGGGTAAAATTACGAACACAACTAAAACTCCGGGTAAAATTATGAACCCAACTAAAAGTCCGGGTAAAAAATTCGAACCCAACTAAAAAGTCCGGGTAAAATTACGAACCCAACTAAAACTCCGGGTAAAAAATACGAACCCAACTAAAACTATGGGTAAAAATACGAACCCAACTAAAACTCCGGGCAAAAATACTAACCCAACTAAAAAGTCCGGGTAAAAAATACGAACCCAACTAAAACTCCGGGTAAAAATGCGAACCCAACTAAAACTCCGGGAAAAAATACGAACCCAACTAAAAACTCCGGTAAAAAATATAAACCCAACTAAAACTCCGGGTAAAATTACCAACACAACTAAAAAGTCCGGGTAAAATTACGAACCCAACTAAAACTCCGGGTAAAATTACGAACCCAACTAAAACTCCGGTAAAAAATACGAACCCAACTAAAAAGTCCGGGGTAAAATTACGAACCCAACTAAAAAGTCCGGGTAAAATTACGAACCCAACTAAAACTCCGGGTAAAATTACGAACTCAACTAAAACTCCGGGTAACGTTACGAACCCAACTAAAACTCCGGGTAAAATTACGAACCCAACTAAAAGTCCGGGTAAAAAATGCGAACCCAACTAAAAAGTCCGGGTAAAATTACGAACCCAACTAAAACTCCGGGTAAAATTACGAACCCAACTAAAACTCCGGGTAAAATTACGAACCCAAGTAAAACTCCGGGTAAAATTACGAACCCAAGTAAAACTACGGGTAAAATTACGAACCCAACTAAAACTGCGGGTAAAATTACGAACCCAACTAAAACTCTGGGTAAAATTACGAACCCAACTAAAAGTCCGGGTAAAAATACGAACCCAACTAAAAGGTCCGGGTAAAATTACGAACCCAAGTACAACTCCGGGTAAAATTACGAACCCAACTAAAACTCCGGGTAAAATTACGAACCCAACTAAAAAGTCCGGGTAAAATTACGAACCCAAATAAAAAGTTCGGGTAAAATTACTAACCCAACTAAAACTCCGGGTAAAATTACGAACTCAACTAAAACTCCGGGTAAAATTACTAACCCAACTAAAACTCCGGGTAAAAAATACGAACCAAACAAAAAAGTCCGGGTAACATTTAGAACCCAACTAAAACTCCGGGTAAAAAAATACGAACCCAACTAAAACTCCGGGCAAAAATACTAACCCAACTAAAAAGTCCGGGTAAAAAATACGAACCCAACTAAAACTCCGGGTAAAAATACGAACCCAACTAAAACTCCGGGTAAAAATACGAACCCAACTAAAACTCCGGGTAAAAAATACGAACCCAACTAAAACTCCGGGTAAAAATACGAACCCAACTAAAACTCCGGGTAAAAATACGAACCCAACTAAAACTCCGGGTAAAAAATACGAACCCAACTAAAACTCCGGCTAAAGAATACGAACCCAACTAAAACTCCGGGCAAAAATACTAACCCAACTAAAAAGTCCGGGTAAAAAATACGAACCCAACTAAAACTCCGGGTAAAATTACCAACACAACTAAAACTCCGGGTAAAAATACGAACCCAACTAAAACTCCGGGTAAAAAATACGAACCCAACTAAAACTCCGGGTGAAAAATACGAACCCAACTAAAACTCCGGGTAAAATTACGAACCCAACTAAAAGTCCGGGTAAAAAATACGAACCCAACTAAAACTCCGGGTAAAAATACGAACCCAACTAAAACTCCGGGAAAAAATACGAACCCAACTAAAAAGTCCGGTAAAAAATATGAACCCAACTAAAACTCCGGGTGAAATTACCAACACAACTAAAAAGTCCGGGTAAAATTACGAACCCAACTAAAACTCCGGGTAAAATTGCGAACCCAACTAAAACTCCGGGTAAAAAATACGAACCCAACTAAAAAGTCCGGGTAAAATACGAACCCAACTAAAAAGTCCGGGTAAAATTACGAACCCAACTAAAACTCCGGGTAAAATTACGAACTCAACTAAAACTCCGGCTAAAATTACGAACCCAACTAAAACTCCGGGTAAAATTACGAACCCAGCTAAAAGTCCTGGTAAAAAATGCGAACCCAACTAAAAAGTCCGGGTAAAATTACGAACCCAACTAAAACTCCGGGTAAAATTACGAACCCAACTAAAACTCCGGGTAAAATTACGAACCCAAGTAAAACTCCGGGTAAAATTACGAACCCAAGTAAAACTCCGGGTAAAATTACGAACCCAACTAAACTCCGGGTAAAATTACGAACCCAACTAAAACTCCGGGTAAAATTACGAACCCAACTAAAAGTCCGGGTAAAAATACGAACCCAACTAAAAAGTCCGGGTAACTCAAGACTCCGGGTAAAATTACGAACCCAACTAAAACTCCGGGTAAAATTACGAACCCAACTAAAACTCCGGGTAAAATTACGAACCCAACTAAAAGTCCGGGTACAAAATACGAACCCAACTAAAAGGTCCGGGTAAAATTACGAACCCAAGTAAAACTCCGGGTAAAATTACGAACCCAACTAAAACTCCGGGTAAAATTACGAACCCAACTAAAAAGTCCGGGTAAAATTACGAACCCAAATAAAAAGTCCGGGTAAAATTACTAACCCAACTAAAACTCCGGGTAAAATTACGAACTCAACTAAAACTCCGGGTAAAATTACGAACCCAACTAAAACTCCGGGTAAAAAATACGAACCAAACAAAAAAGTCCGGGTAACATTTAGAACCCAACTAAAACTCCGGGTAAAAAAATACGAACCCAACTAAAACTCCGGGCAAAAATACTAACCCAACTAAAAAGTCCGGGTAAAAAATACGAACCCAACTAAAACTCCGGGTAAAAATACGAACCCAACTAAAACTCCGGGTAAAAATACGAACCCAACTAAAACTCCGCTTAAAAAATACGAACCCAACTAAAACTCCGGGTAAAAATACGAACCCAACTAAAACTCCGGGTAAAAATACGAACCCAACTAAAACTCCGGGTAAAAAATACGAACCCAACTAAAACTCCGGGTAAAAAATACGAACCCAACTAAAACTCCGGGTAAAAAATACGAACCCAACTAAAACTCCGGGTAAAATTACGAACCCAACTAAAAGTCCGGGTAAAAAATACGAACCCAACTAAAAAGTCCGGGTAAAATTACGAACCCAACTAAAACTCCGGGTAAAATTACGAACCCAACTAAAAGTCCGGGTAAAAAATACGAACCCAACTAAAAAGTCCGGGTAAAATTACGAACCCAACTAAAACTCCGGGTAAAATTACGAACCCAACTAAAACTCCGGGTAAAATTACGAACCCAAGTAAAACTCCGGGTAAAATTACGAACCCAAGTAAAACTCCGGGTAAAATTACGAACCCAACTAAAACTCCGGGTAAAATTACGAACCGAACTAAAGCTCCGGGTAAAATTACGAACCCAACTAAAAGTCCGGGTAAAAATACGAACCCAACTAAAAAGTCCGGGTAACTCAAGACTCCGGGTAAAATTACGAACCCAACTAAAACTCCGGATAAAATTACGAACCCAACTAAAACTCCGGGTAAAATTACGAACCCAACTAAAGCTCCGGGTAAAATTACGAACCCAACTAAAAGTCCGGGTAAAAATACGAACCCAACTAAAAAGTCCGGGTAACTCAAGACTCCGGGTAAAATTACGAACCCAACTAAACCTCCGGGTAAAATTACGAACCCAACTAAAACTCCGGGTAAAATTACGAACCCAACTAAAAGTCCGGGTACAAAATACGAACCCAACTAAAAGGTCCGGGTAAAATTACGAACCCAACTAAAACTCCGGGTAAAATTACGAACCCAACTAAAAGTCCGGGTAAAAAATACGAACCCAACTAAAAAGTCCCGGTAAAATTACGAACCCAACTAAAACTCCGGGTAAAATTACGAACCCAACTAAAACGCCGGGTAAAATTACGAACCCAAGTAAAACTCCGGGTAAAATTACGAACCCAAGTAAAACTCCGGGTAAAATTACGAACCCAACTAAAACTCCGGGTAAAATTACGAACCCAACTAAAACTCCGGGTAAAATTACGAACCCAACTAAAAGTCCGGGTAAAAAATACGAACCCAACTAAAAAGTCCGGGTAAAATTACGAACCCAAGTAAAACTCCGGGTAAAATTACGAACCCAACTAAAACTCCGGGTAAAATTACGAACCCAACTAAAAAGTCCGGGTAAAATTACGAACCCAAATAAAAAGTCGGGTAAAATTACTAACCCAACTAAAACTCCGGGTAAAATTACGAACTCAACTAAAACTCCGGGTAAAATTACGAACCCAACTAAAACTCCGGATAAAATTACGAACCCAACTAAAAGTCCGGGTAAAAAATACGAACCCAACTAAAAAGTCCGGGTAAAATTACGAACCCAACTAAAACTCCGGGTAAAATTACGAACCCAACTAAAACTCCGGGTAAATTTACGAACCTAACTAAAACTCCGGGTATAATTACGAACCCAACTAAAACTCCTGGTAAAATTACGAACCCAACTAAAAAGTGCGGGTAAAATTACGAACCCAACTAAAACTCCGGGTAAAAAATACGAACCAAACAAAAAAGTCCGGGTAACATTTAGAACCCAACTAAAACTCCGGGTAAAAAAAATGCGAACCCAACTAAAACTCCGGGCAAAAATACTAACCCAACTAAAAAGTCCGGGTAAAAAATACGAACCCAACTAAAACTCCGGGTAAGAATACGAACCCAACTAAAGCTCCGGGTAAAAATACGAACCCAACTAAAACTCCGGGTAAAAAATACGAACCCAACTAAAACTCCGGGTGAAAATACGAACCCAACTAAAACTCCGGGTAAAAAATTCGAACCCAACTAAAACTCCGGGTAAAATGACGAACCCAACTAAAAGTCCGGGTAAAAAATACGAACCCAACTAAAAAGTCCGGGTAAAATTACGAACCCAACTAAAACTCCGGGTAAAATTACGAACCCAACTAAAACTCCGGGTAAAATTACGAAAACTCCGGGTAAAATTACGAACCCAACTAAAACTCCGGGTAAAAAATACGAACCCAACTAAAAAGTCCGGGTAAAATTACGAACCCAACTAAAAAGTCCGGGTAAAATTACGAACCCAACTAAAACTCCGGGGTAAAATTACGAACCCAACTAAAAGTCCGGGTAAAAAATGCGAACCCAACTAAAAAGTCCGGGTAAAATTACGAACCCAACTAAAACTCCGGGTAAAATTACGAACCCAACTAAAACTCCGGGTAAAATTACGAACCCAACTAAAACTCCGGGTAAAATTACGAACCCAAGTAAAACTCCGGGTAAAATTACGAACCCAACTAAAACTCCGGGTAAAATTACGAACCCAACTAAAACTCCGGGTAAAATTACGAACCCAACTAAAAGTCCGGGTACAAAATACGAACCCAACTAAAAGGTCCGGGTAAAATTACGAACCCAACTAAAACTCCGGGTAAAATTATGAACCCAACTAAAAGTCCGGGTAAAAAATTCGAACCCAACTAAAAAGTCCGGGTAAAATTACGAACCCAACTGAAACTCCGGGTAAAATTACGAACCCAACTAAAAAGTCCGGGTAAAATTACGAACCCAACTAAAACTCCGGGTAAAATTACGAACCCAACTAAAACTCCGGGTAAAATTACGAACCCAACTAAAAAGTGCGGGTAAAATTACGAACCCAACTAAAACTCCGGGTAAAAAATACGAACCAAACAAAAAAGTCCGGGTAACATTTAGAACCCAACTAAAACTCCGGGTAAAAAAATACGAACCCAACTAAAACTCCGGGCAAAAATACTAACCCAACTAAAAAGTCCGGGTAAAAAATACGAACCCAACTAAAACTCCGGGTAAAAATACGAACCCAACTAAAGCTCCGGGTAAAAATACGAACCCAACTAAAACTCCGGGTAAAAAATACGAACCCAACTAAAACTCCGGGTGAAAATACGAACCCAACTAAAACTCCGGGTAAAAATACGAACCCAACTAAAACTCCGGGTAAAAAATACGAACCCAACTAAAACTCCGGGTAAAAAATTCGAACCCAACTAAAACTCCGGGTAAAATTACGAACCCAACTAAAAGTCCGGGTAAAAAATACGAACCCAACTAAAAAGTCCGGGTAAAATTACGAACCCAACTAAAACTGCGGGTAAAATTACGAACCCAACTAAAACTCCGGGTAAAATTACGAACTCAACTAAAACTCCGGGTAAAATTACGAACCCAACTAAAACTCCGGGTAAAATTACGAACCCAACTAAAAGTCCGGGTAAAAAATACGAACCCAACTAAAAAGTCCGGGTAAAATTACGAACCCAACTAAAACTCCGGGTAAAATTACGAACCCAACTAAAACTCCGGGTAAAATTACGAACCCAAGTAAAACTCCGGGTAAAATTACGAACCCAAGTAAAACTCCGGTTAAAATTACGAACCCAACTAAAACTCCGGGTAAAATTACGAACCCAACTAAAACTCCGGGTAAAATTACGAACCCAACTAAAAGTCCGGGTAAAAATACGAACCCAACTATTAACTCAAGACTCCGGGTAAAATTACGAACCGAACTAAAACTCCGGGTAAAATTACGAACCCAACTAAAACTCCGGGTAAAATTACGAACCCAACTAAAAGTCCGGGTAAAAAATACGAACCCAACTAAAAAGTCCGGGTAAAATTACGAACACAACTAAAACTCCGGGTAAAATTATGAACCCAACTAAAAGTCCGGGTAAAAAATTCGAAGCCAACTAAAAAGTCCGGGTAAAATTACGAACCCAACTAAAACTCCGGGTAAAAAATACGAACCCAACTAAAACTCCGGGTAAAAATACGAACCCAACTAAAACTCCGGGCAAAAATACTAACCCAACTAAAAAGTCCGGGTAAAAAATACGAACCCAACTAAAACTCCGGGTAAAAATGCGA